>CAUYPK010075076.1:0-11785 GCA_963574355.1 Loris lydekkerianus
TATGGAACCTCAATAGTGAATGATAGGGCTTAAGATTGGGTGCTGTTCCCATCACTGGTGGGCCTCAGGGTCTGAATGGGGAGGTGCATTCTGAACCTTTGGGACTCAGATGAGAAGGAGAAGTGCCAGGTCCCTGCTCAGTGGTTCTGCTCAGTAGCTTTTATCCAGCACCGTCAACAACCCAGCTCCTCCATGGAGAGTGTCTGATGTCCGCCCAGGGAGGAGCCTGCCTGGAATCAGATCTGGGCTCTGGTTCCCATCCTGTCACTACATGGCCATGTGACCCTGGGAAGACCTGTGTCATCTCTTGGCCTTTGGCTCCTCACCTGTAAAGGGGTTTGGGCTGCTGGCCTAAAGGTTCTTCCTGTGCTCATGTCAAGATTTAGGGGTCAGAAGAAGGATCATGGGCCTTGGGCAGGAAACCCCCAAAGAGCATCTTTAGTACTTCAACTGGGGGGCCTCTTCCCTGGAGTGAGGGACATTTTGAGATGACTCAGTTCTTCTCAGAGTTTTCTATAACTGTGTGAATAAGTTTCTGAATCACATAAAGGTTTCTTGAGTAGAACCACAGCAAATGTCATATTTCTTGGAAGCTCTTCACACTTGAGCCATCAGGTTATTCTTATTATTATTATTTGAGACAGAGTCCCACTCTGTCACCTTGGGTCAAGGGTCGTGGCATCATAGCTTACAGCAACCTCAAACTCTTAGGCTTAAGAGATCCTCTTGACTCAGCCTCCTGAGTAGCTGGGATTATAGGCACCTTCCACAACGTCTGTTTTTTTTTGTTTCTATTTTTAGTAGAGAAGGTCTTGCTCTTGCTCAGGCTGGTCTTAAAATTCTGAGCTCAAGCAATCCACCCTGCTAGGTTTCCCAGAGTGCTAGGATTACAGATGTGAACCACCACGCCCAGCAAGAGCCATTGGATTAAACAGTGAATCTGTGCCTCTGAAGAATCTTCCCAGTGTGATATTTCTGAAGACAAAATAAAGGAAACCATGCCTTCCCTGGTCCCTGTCTTCTGGAGATTTCTCCTCCTTGGAAGGGAGGAGAACATGAGCTTCCTGGGGGCAGATTCCACACCACCCTAGATGGTGGCTGGCGCACAGTAGGTTCTCAGTGGGCACCTGCGGCATGAAGGGGAGACTCGGCCTCCCTGAGGGGAATGTGCTTTTGAGTCCAGCAGGTGAGATCTGGCCTGTGCCTGAGCATGCCACTCAGTCTGTCACTTCCCTGTTCCATGGGACCAAAGGGCTGGGCCAGTCTGGGAAAAGCAAGGTCTGGGAAGTGCACCCTGCAGGTGGGTGCAGACTTTGCTGCCATTTACCAGACAAGGAGCGTTGAGCAAGGAGCATGACATCTACAGGCCTCAACTTCCACCTTCCTGTATAGGGGGTGATCATGAAAATGAGAACCCATCACCCTGATTGTTGTTCAGACTGGAAGGCGTTATTATGGAGTTGTTTAAATTTTATTTATTTATTTATTTATTTATTTATTTATTTATTTATGTATTTATTTAAGACAGAGTTTCACTATTCCTTCCCTGGGTAGAGTGCCATGGCACCATCATAGCTCACAGCAACCTCAATCTCTTGGCCTCAAGTGATTTTGCTGCCTCCACCTCCTGAGTGGCTGGGCCTACAGGTGCCCACCAGTATGCTAATTTTTCTATTTTTAGTAGAGGCAGTAATTAACTCTTGCTCAAGCTGATCTCAAACTACTGAGCTCAAGGGATCTACCTGCCTTGGTCTCCCAGTGTGCTGGGATTACAGATGTGAGCCACCACACCTCACTGTCTGACTCACTGTCACACCCCAGGGGGCAGAGGAGGCCCCCACTGCACTCACCGCTCACAGACACCTCAGTGCCTGGTCCAGACTTAAACTCCACGTTTTCAGGAGTTGTTCTCCGGAACTTCACGCAGTAGTAGGTGCCGGCGTCAGCTGGGGTGATGTTACTGATGCGGATGGAAAAGTCCAGGTTGTCTCTCTTCGTGTAATCTGTGACACTTGTTACCCAGGGGAGGTGGACTTTTTGACTGTAGATCAATTTTCGGTCTTGCCCAGTCCCCTTGAACCAACTGATGGGCCCCACGGGGGTCTGGGAGGTCACAGTGCAGCGCAGAGTGGCCGTCTCTCCAGCGGCGACTGGCACCGACCTGTTGGGCTGAATCACCTGCAGCTCCTCTCCTGTCACCCCTGGAGGGACACACAGAGCAGTCGTTAACCCACCTATGTGACCCTGCACGTTTTCTCAAGGGTTCATTGGCCTCCTTCGCTGTCTGCATGCACACCCTGAGCAGGCCTTGAGCTCAGTACACGGCATGGACTATCTCAGTTAACCCTCAGAGAAATCCTGTGACATGAGAGGTTGTTACAGTGGCCTCATTTGAAACAAGAGGTTAAGTTTCATAGTAGAGCATGGGTCTGAGCACCTAGGGAGCCCTCAGCCCTCTCCCTCTCTGGAGGTGTGACACTTCACCCAATATTTATGGCTCTTCATTTTCTGACCCCATGGAGTATAGAACTTCCTGGACCATTGCATTGGACATGGCCGTGATAATCCTTTGTCCTGGGGTGTCCACCCTTTTGGGGGCTCTGCACTGCATTGAAAGAGGAAGAGTTGTCTTGTGCCACACATTAAATACACAAACACCAATGAAAGCTGATGATCCAAAAAAAAAAAAAAAAAAAGATCCTTGCATACTTTTCATGATTTCTGCCACCATAGATAAGAAAAAAAGTCCTCACATCGTCCACATGCAGGTCAAGGGCCACAGGTTGGATACCACTGCAGAAGTGATAGGTTCAATTTGTGGGTCATGCATGTAACTGTAAGCACCTCTAGGGATCAACTTCTTCCTTCCACAGAGACCCACAGGCCTTGCCTTGGTTTGCTCCACAAGTTTGGATTCCAGAGAGGGAGAGTGACATGCACATCTCCCAACACACAATGGACATGTGGCTTACATAAGGACTACGACATTGTTTTAAGCCCCTATAATTTTGTTTCCATAGAAATAATAATATTATATTAGCTGCTGGGACAAATTATAACAAACCTAATGGCTTACAACAAGAGACATTTATTATTTTATGGTTCCTAAGATCAAAAGCTCAAAATTGTTCTTACTGTTATAGAAAGAAAAAAAAAAAAAAAAAAAAAAGGAACATGTCAAATACATAGAAATGTAGAATAAAACTGGTTACATGGAGTGGGGTTTGGGAAGAAGATAGGAACATGTAGGCCAAAGATCCAAAGTTGCAGATAGGTAGGATGAAAGTCTGGAAAGTTCTAATGTACAACAGGAGGACTCTAGTCAATATTATTGTATTGTACTCACTATTTTTGCTAATAGATTAGATTGTAGGTGTTCTTGACATGCACACACAAAAGGGTAACTATATAAGATGGTGGATATGTTCACTTGCTGGTCTCTAGTAACCATCTCACTAGGTATATGTATATGAATACATCCTGTTGTACACCTTAAATATATACAATTAAAAATTATCAGCATAGCTACATGAGTTCCAGAGACTCGGCTCCTTGTCTTTCCACATTCTGAAGGCTTCCCACATTCCTTTTCTCGCAGTCCCATCTTCTGGTCACTCCCACCTCTTGCTTCCATCCTCACAAGTCCTAACTCTTACTCCTACGCCTCCTTACAAGGGCTCTTGTGATGTACTGGGTCTACCCTGACACTAGACCAAAACTTTCAAACAAGTGTCTTAAATGTGCTCAAAGAGTTAAAGGAAAACAAGGACAAGGACCTAAAGGAAATCAGGAAAAACAAGTATGATCAAAATGAAAACATCAGCAATAGACAAAAATTATACAGAAGAACCAACCAGAAATTTAGGAGCTAAAAAGCAGAATCCTGTAACATTCACTAGAGGAGTTCTATGATAGATTTGAGCAGGCAGAAGAAAGAATTAGAAAACTTGCAGATGGATCAGTTAAAATTATCGAGTCAGCACTGTAGGAAGAGAAAAAACAATAGAGGAAAGAGGCAGAATGTGAAGGACTTGTGGGACATTGCGAGAATAACAGAAGAAGAGAGGCAGACAGAAGGGAGCAGGGGATTATTTGAAGGAATAATATCCCAAATCTGATAAAATGCTCAAATCTAAACGTTAGAAATGCTGAACAAAGCCCAAGGGGGATTTACTCAAAGAAACCCACAATAAGACACATTATATTCTAACTATGGAAGGTAAAGTGAAAGAGAGAATCTCGAAAGCAGCAAGAGAGAAGTGAATCCTCACAAGATTATCAGTTGAGTTCTTATCAGAAGCATTGCAGGCTGGAAGGCAGTGGGGTGATATAGTTAATGTGCTGAAAGAAAATAAAACAGCGAACTAAGAATTCTATACCTGGTAAACCTGCCCTTCAAAAAGGTGGAATTAATATATTCTGTGATAAACTAGAGCTGAGAGAGTTCATTCTGACCTAAAAGAAACACTAAAGAATCCTCTACATCAGCAGTTGTCAACCTGTGGGTCGCGACGCACAGGAACTGTATTAAATGGTGGCAGTATTAGGAAGGTTGAGAACCACTGCTCTAGGTTGAAAGGAAATACTGCTCTATAGTAACTCAAACTTGTAAGTAGAAGGAAAGAGTTTGGATTATAATTTAAAACTTTTAAACTTCACATTTTCCTGATGTGTCAACATCCACAACATCCCCCAAATGTGCTGTGAGCACACTGCTCAGGCGACCAGGTGCACCAGTGTGTTAAAGTTGATCCTTCTTATCAGTTCCTTGTCTTGCACTCCGCTGTGACCCAGTGACATTCAGACACATCTGTGAGATCCCCTCGTGACTTTTGCTTGTGTCCTTCACCTTGACTCCAGGTACTTGCCCAGATTCCACCCTCTCTCATTCTTCTCCTCCTGAGTAAAGCCTATTTCCTCGGAGCTCTTCCTATGAGGCTCCCTGGGTGGCATGTCATGCCTCCCTCCCTGACACCCGTGAGTAAAATAAATCCTTTAGTTTTGTATGCCTCTATACATGTGATTTCTCCAGCCATGTTGGAATGATCCCTAAAAGACCCCATCAATTGGACTCACTCCACCATTTATAACACATCTGGCAACAAGGATGTGATTGTTTAAAATGAGGTGGAAAGTTCCTAAGCGAACTTGCAGCTCATGGCTTACTAATTTCTGTCCTGATTGGGGTCCACCATTTGGAGGGCATTTTTACCCTGCTGGCCTCTGTGTGCATAGCTTTGTGCTTCAGCCAAGACTCTTCATTCTGAACCTGGGAATTTTAGTTTAAAAAGGTTTATTTAGCTCATAGTTCTTCTGGCTGTTAGGTTCTGGATTGTGTATCTGGTGAGGGCCTCAGGCTGCTTCCACTTATGGCAGAAGGTGAGGGCACCTGGCATGTGCAGAGATCCCATGGCAAGAGAGGAAGGGAGTGTGGGGGGCACCAGGCTCTTTTTAACAAACCAGCTCTTGTGGCTCTGCTACAGTGAGAACTCACTCACCCCTGTGGGGGCATTAATCTATTCATGGAGAATCCATGTTAGGGGCAGATAGCAGGTGTAGGCTAACAGGCTAAAAGCCTGAAGCAGGCTACACGTTTATTTAACACCTTCACCATGGAGAGGGAGCAAACCTGAGGAGGCCAAAGAACATCCATGAACATCTAGCACTTAATCCACAACAGCAGGAAACTAGAGGTTCAGGTCTCTTCCAGGCTCAGAACATGTGGAGAACCAACACAAAGTGTCCTATAGCCTCATCTAGCTACCTTAGGAGCATGGTAAAAGTCATACCCACGAGGACCATGACAGTTTACAATTGGCATGGTAAACCCTGAAGTGACCCTATAGGGTTAGAAACTTAGGGGAGGACCTAAGTTTTAAGAAATCCAAAACTCTTTCTAAGAAAAATGAAGAATATTCTTCCTACTACTTACCATATCATTAACAATGAACATAAAATAGACAGGAGTTAAGACCCCAGCACCTTCTCCTTCTCTCAGAGACAGGACTTTCCTCTTCCCAAAATCTATTCTCACTATACCCTGAGTTTGCAAAGCTTCCTCTTTTTCTGTAATAAAACTGTTTGTGTAAAAATGTTTTGTGTCTGCCATCACCCCATCATTCTGTGTCACTAGCCTTGCTTATGATTTTTCCAAGCAAGAAAAAAAGAACTAGGGAAGCTTTTTCTTAAAATCAAACTTGTCATCCACCCCATGACCAAAGCACCTCCCAGTACTTCCCATCTCCAATACGGGAGATCAAGTTTCCACTTGAGGTTTAGAGGGGACAAACATCCAAACTATAGTACCAGGATAATTATAGCCTCGGACATAAAACATATCTACACTGAAAACTATAAAACATGAAAGAAAGTGAAGAGGCCACAGATCAATGGTAAGCTATCTTGTGTTTATTCTGTATTAAGATTTAGCATTGTTGAAATGTCCAAAATTCCCAAAGAACTGAACAGATTCAGTGCAATTCCTAACAGAATACCAAGGACATTTTTACAAAAATAGAAAACAATCAAAAAAATCATATGTAAGCACAAAGATCCCAAAATACCAAAGAAATTAAGATCAAAAAGCTGGTAACATCACACTACCTGACTACAAAGCTTTAGTAACCAAATATACACATTACTGTCAATTAAAAAGTAAAATGAAAATGTTTCTGTTAAAAATTATTTAAAATGAAATGGGGAAAAAAATCATTAAAAACCTTGTGTGTGTACACTAACAGTCTCTCATACGCATACATAACGTTGAATCACAAATAATCTAAAGTACAGCTTAGCCTCTAGCATACTAGGTTGTTCTGAGAACTAAATAAAATCATAGGCTGGGTGTGGTGGCTCATGCCTATAATCCTCTCACTTTGAGAGACTGACATGGGTGGATTGCTTGACCTCAGGAGTGTAAGACCAGTCTGAGCAAGAACTACCAAAAACAGAAAAAACTAGCTGGGCATAGTGGAGGTTGCGGGTAGGGCACCTGTAGTCCCAGCTACTCGGGAAGCTGAGGCAAGAGACTTTCTTAAGCCCAAGAGTTCGAGATTGCTGTGAGCAAGGACAGCAGGACGCTCTACCCAGGGCAATTGAATGAGACTCTGGGAAGGGAGAGGAGTGGGGAGGTTTGATAGAGGGAGGATAAAAGGCGGAACTACACCTATGGAGCATATTGCAAGGGTACAAGTCAAATCTGTTAAGTGTAGAACATAAATGTCTTAACACAATAATCAAGTAAATGAGGTGAAAGCTATGTTGATTGGTTTGATGTAACCACGTCAGATTGTGGTTAAAATCAACACACTGTACCCCACATATCCATAAATGTATGTATATATGACTTAATAAAAAAAGCTAAAGAAACAAATAAATAATTAAAAAAGGAAAAAGAAATAAACTATATATGTATGTGTGTGTATATACACATAAAATAAAATAAAATAAATTTTTAATACATGTTAAAAGCTTAGGAACAAACTTAGCACATAAAATAAATTCACACATCCCTAGGGAAACACTGCATCCCCTGTCCTCCACGAGACAGAACCATTTTTGACTTCCCTTCCTCACGGCAGTGAACAGAGAGGGCTGGGATTAGGGACAAGCCTCACAGGGCTGCCTCTCAGCTCCCCGTGTGGCTGTGGACCTATTGCTACATCTTTGGAGTCTCCAGAGGTTTTAGATTTGAATAACAATTCATCTATGAGTGTTTCATCAACTGAAATAGTATAGAAATGTGTGGTGGTGGTTTGAAGCATTGTCTGATTTGATGTCTCTGGTAGCCAGACTCTGTCTCAAGAGAGGAAAAAAAAAAAAAAATTATATATATATATATATATATTTAAATGAGAGGTAATCATCTCTCATTCAATGAGGTGATAGATTAATCATATAGAAAGTGTTCAGGCCCCTGATTTTTTGCTCTCAGATAATGCTCCATCCTTGGTAGACCTAATGGCATGCCTGTGGTTACCTAAAGGTTCTAGAAATCTCCAGGTTGGGGGGACTGGGCATTCCAGCCCAAGGCAATGCTCACCTGGGAGTCCCAGCAGTAGATTCAGCAGCAGCAAAGGATGAGGGGAGTAGAGCCAGGGGGCGGGGAGGAGCATCCTGGAGGGCTCAGTGCAGACGTCTGTACTGAGAGATGTAGGACTCTCCACTGTGGAGAGAAGACAAGCCCTGCCTCTCCTGATAGAAGAGGAAGTGGCCGTGTTGGTGAGAGTAACTGGCTTCTAGATTGTGAAACAGAACCAGGAATAGCAGGCAGTTACAAGGCCAGGAGTGGCTCATCCTACATTTTCAGAGGTTCATACAGGCTTAGGAGAAATAATGCTTCCTCCCTGCTGGGGTCTATGCTCTCTCCACATGGCCCCTCACCCCATCTTTAAGTCTACATGGTGATTTTCCATTTGGGTGTCTTAGGCCAACAAGGATCTGTGGTTGCAAACTGAAACTCAATTTTCCAATCTCCAGACCCCAGGATGTGCCTGGTTTGTGACCTTGTTCTACACCAGCCTCAACCAAGACCTACTCAGCTGAAGGTAAAAGGGTTCACAGGGCCTTCTAAACAGCAGAGAAGAAGGAGGCCTGCTCCTGAAAAGATTCCTTATTCCAAATTTTTGATACACCTGGCAAAACTTAGCCAAAATCCAGTCTAGAGTAGATCTTAGCACTTCTATATGCCTGCATTCTGCAAAAGGAATTGTTTCCTGACCTTCCAGGAAAGAAGTTGGTTTAGATTAATAAGGACGGGTCAGGGGAGGATTATAGATTATGGAAGGGAGCAGGGTTATGAGGAGGGGGAATGCTGTAGGTAGGACTGTTGGGCAGTCACATTTCAATGCTCTTTGTTCTGCATGCAAAGCACTAGTCCATTCTGTGTGCAGATGGGACCTGGGATAGAGGAATAGTAGATGTCCCAACCAAAAGGGTGTGCTATGGAGTTGGATAAGTCACTGGATTCTCCAGATTCAGCTTTGTTCACTAAACTAGGAGTAATAAGTTCTTCCCTGCAATGGTTTAGTGGAGATTAAAGGAGATAATGACTGTAATGAGCCTGAACACCAAGAGGTCATTATTAATTTCCCTGGTGCAAGGTGAAGAGATGAAAATCAAATATTGCTTTTAAATGGATCCTTGGAGCGAGGTGCCAGGTGCTCACCAGTGGCTTCCTCCCGTCTTCCTGGACCTCCTAAGATGCAGCTTCTATGGTTTACTAGAACTACCCCTGTCACCAGGAGCCCAAATGCTCCAAGATTCTCTACTTTCTGCTTGTTGTTAATCCATATATTACTTCCTTCTGTTACAATTTCTAGTTGTATGAATTTCAATAAGACATTTTACTTTTGTAAGCCTCTGTTTGGTTGTAAGTGAAAATTATAACATGCACCCTGGAGAGGTATGGTAGGAATAATAAAAATAAACCATGAAAAATACTTGACTCATAATTAATTATAACCCCAAAATTGTAGTTATGTGGTTATTACTTGTGTACAGGAAAGATCAGTGGTATATTCCTGGTAAAGTTATGCTTTAGAAATAAAACTTTTTAGGAGACATGGTTTCTCCTCCAGCATCTATGACTATCACAGCACTATCTGGAAACCTCTCTGTCACATGATGGATTTTAGGTCATAAGTAACTCGTAGGTGAAATTATATAATTTATATCCAAATTTCTGTTAAAATGTGGCAGATGTGTACATCATGAAATTGTTCCACCTTTCCCACATCCACAGAAATGAAAATGAAAAATGATAAGATTATGTTAATAAATGTCCACAAGAAATGAGTCTCTATATGATATGAAGGCATAGCAGTAACTATCACTCATTGAAGATGTATTATGCTCCAGATACTGTGTCAAATCCTGTATATGAGTAACCTCATTAGGTCATCTCTCTAATCCTATGAATTATTCTCTACCCTTGACCCCATTTGACAGGTGAGGAAACCTGAGGCACTTTGAGAATAATGAATTTGTTCACCGTTGCCCAGGTTTTACAATTAGAACACAGGCTTTCACCCTCCACAGCCTTCACTTTTAACTGTTGCACTAGGACACCTGTTGTGGGAAGGGAGAAACATGTCTCAAGAAGAAAGCACAGAAGAATCCATAGCCTCTATTAAGAGCAGCCACATAGCAATGTTAAGGCAGATACGATTCTCTACCTGGCCCTGACAACCTATGATCTACTGGGGCCTTATTACTGAAAAGATGGCAGTGCAAACAGAAATCACCAAAGAGGAACAGCAACACCATGAGAGATAGACAAAAACTCCAGAATAACAATAACTAAAAAACAAAAACAGCAATAAAAAAACTTCACATCTGAGAAAACAGGGAAAAATACAATATGAAAAGGTCTTTAAAATATTCAATAATCTTATCTTTATAAGAAAAGGGAAGTAAGTCAATGAAACAATAACAGGCATTTGTGAAACAAGCATAGGCAGGCAGGAAATAAGAACACCTATATAGGAAAAAATAGCAAATCAGAGACTTGGGAAATACAAATATAATTAATGTTGAAATTTTAGAAAACAGTAATAAGTTAACCAACTGACTACACATAATCAAAGAATGAATTCATGGGCTGGACGATCATGTGGGGACCATCTCCCAGAACACCATGATCAAGACACAAACAAAACAAAATGCACACATGGGTATAATTATAGAAATAACAAAATATATACCACAAAGCATTTCAAAAAAGTTGTTTTAGCAATATTAATACCTAAAGAATATAATTTAAGGTAAGAAGTGAAAATGAATGAAAGAAATATTTTTCATAAGCTCTGAAGATATGAGCCATAAACTTTTATGCCTCCTATAAACATGATTTGAAATATATGATTCAAATATTGATAGAATAGTGTTGGGAAAATGGCAGAATCTATGCTTAGAGTAGCAAGCTGCCTCCCTATGAACTTCAATCCTTCAATAAGGATCTACTAAACTGACATGTGCTTACATAAGTGGAAATCTTTTGCGGAAATCATGTAAGGAATAGAATTTCAAAGTCAGGTTGAGCTGGTGCAGTACAGACATAACCTGAAGATTTGACTGAACCAAGAGCTGGGGGATCTGGGGTCTAAAATTCTCCTTACTCTGCCATATTCCCTCCCACACTACTGGTGACTGAAGGTGCAGGTCCCAAGGGGAGGCTTTGGGTCAAGTGAAGAAGTGGGAGTACTAGTGGATGTTTTAGAAAGGAAAAGATTAAGTTTGTGGGCATCAGAACCAGAACTTCTAAATTTGAATTATATCTCTAGCAGCTCCTAGCTTGTGACCTGGGGGAAACTATTTAACTTCTCTCATTCCTGAGTTCCCTCAACTGTAAAATGAAGATAATCATAACATTTTCATAGGTTTGTTACAAATAGAAGCAGGTAATTTAGGGGACAGTGTGGCAGTTTCTTACAATACTAAACACACTTTTTCCCATATGATCCAGCAATTCTGTTCCTTTCTGTTAAAATTTATCTGAATGAGTTAAAGTCTTATATCCACACAAAAATTGCACATGCGTGTTTATAGCAGCATTACTAATAATTTCCTAAACGTGGAGGGACAGAGATGTCCTCTAGTAGGTGAGTAAAGTGTAGCATATCACACTGTGGCATGTTATTCACTACTAAAAACAAATGAGTCATCCAGCCATGAAAAGACAGAGAGGAAAGTTAGCTTCATGTTACTGAATGAGGGAAATCTAAAAAGGTTGAATACTGCATGGTGCCAACCACAGGATATTCTGGGAAAGGTAAAACCATGGAGA
>CAUYPK010075078.1:0-35445 GCA_963574355.1 Loris lydekkerianus
GACTATGGGGAAAGGGCCAAGGAAGGGAAAGGGAGGGGGGAGGTTTTGGTGGAGGGAGGGTAATGGGTGGGGCCACATCTATGGTGCATCTTAGAATGGGTACAGGCGATTGCACTAATGTACACAGCTATGATTTAACAATAAAAAAATAAAATTAAAAAAAAAAAAAAAAGAAATCAGAGCAGTGGTTGCCTGTAGTTGAGGAAGGAAAATGGGAAGATGGATTACTAAGATAAAACTTTTGAGGGTGATGAAATGGTCATTATCTTGCTTGTGGTGATGGTTTCATGTTGTGGGAAGTCCCTTATGTGTGATTGGTGACGCAGAGTATATACCTGCAATTGAAATAGCATGGAACAGAGTGGCTACAAGCTCTATGATGGTGAGCAGCAAACTTCTTTATTTCCTCCCAGCTTATATAGGCACATAACTTAATAAACACATGACTTAAACCTTGGCCCCAGGTCTCGTACTGCCTGCTACTAATGGGCCTACAGATAAACCAGATTAACTGATAACCATTTTACTAACATTATCTAAAGCTATCCTTATGGGCTGAGGTTTAACTGGATTAACTGATAACTACTTCCCTAAAGTTATTCTTATGCTAAGTAATCAAAAACAAAACCACAAAACAAGATTCTGGGGAAATAAGCTATTTGAGTGCTTGACCATCTGGAGGCAGTTAATCATCTTTAGGGAGTAGTCTGGAAAATCCTGAGATATACAGGTGACTGCGTGCAGCCCTGCCTCCACGAAGCTCTGCCCTGAATCACTTTTACATGGTTAGGTTCTAAGCCACATATGGAGTTCTATCCAGGATTTTTTCCTTTCTAACTCACATAAGACTTTAAACTTCCCTTCACAAAATAGAACTATTTAAAGGTTTACTTGTAGGCTTTTTGCCTATAGTTTCATGTCTGTGCAAATGCTGAGACTCATGGAATCATATCATTTATTAAATGCAGTTTATTCTATGTCAGTTATACCTTGGTAAAGCTATTTTAACATTAGCAAGCATAAAGCAAAAGATGGAAGAAGATATTTTAGGGCCTTTCCTGAAGCTTCTAAAATTTCATCAAGTAGACTATTATCTGCACTACCTATAGCCAAGTTTGGGCGTATTTGAGTGTCAGATAAATAGCTAATGTAATCTAGGTTGCACGTTTTGAAGGCTTCTGAATGCACAATGTATTTATTTCAAATGCATCAACTGTTTATGTGTTGTTACCTTGCTGTATCCCATACCATAAAAGGAATTTTCAGTGAGCATGGAGCTAAGTTCCTTGCTCCAAATATCAGGGAATCAGGTGTGAGGAAGCTTACAGAGCTCTTATTTTTAATTTTATTTCTCCCCCAAATGAAACATACACCCCGTGTTGATGCTTTGGAATACTGAAAATGAACACAGATGGTAAATCAAATTTAGGGAGGAGGGACGTTCTATATAACTATGAAATGCCAACTTCAAAACACTAGATGGCTCCCCTAATGTATTTTAGATTGAATTTAAAAATAGGGATCCTCATCAGAATGACTGAGAAAGATGACAATCATTTTTCAAGCAACGGGTGCATCCATATGGGCTATTGATGATGAAGAGAAAGAAAATGCTGTGCAGACTGAAGAAGACACTCAGAGAAACGAGAACCTTTACCCATTTCTTTCTCATTAAGGCTGACAAACGCCAGGTGGAGCCTATGACACGGTTGCCATGAAGGAATGAGGACAGTGTTTTTGAAAAATGGACATGTATTATTTCAGAAGAGAAGCAGTAAATGGTTCTTTTTAAAAAGACAATTTAAAAATGTATATTTGACAGTTGGTATGATGAAAATATCATAAATAGCAGTAAAAGCTGAACTTGCCAACCTTACCTTCTGCCGAGACCCTGTAGATGTTTTAGAAGGAAATTGTGGTGCTTCATTTTCTGAGGGCGCCAGACACGTGCATTCGTTGAACAGTTAGAGGATCCGATGAAGAAGAAAAAGCACAGGCTTTAGAATTAGTCATCCTCAAATATTACCAGGTGCAAATTTACCTCATTTTCCCTCATCTTACAAATGGGTGTTCAGGTAACGTTCATCTGCTTCTCCACTCTAACGAGCAGACGTTGTGGGTATATGGTAAAACGAACAAACTATATTTGCCTGGTGCCTTATAGTTTGCAGAGCAGTTTCATATTTATGAGTAAATTTGTAAACTTTCCCCCCAAAGGAATGCACTTTTTCTTGTATTTTCTTAACTGGAAGCACATTATGTAAGAAAACATAAAAGTGGATTTACTCTGGTTGAACAAAGGGCAGAGTTTTCACCCTTCCAATCTCTACTTGTGCCCACACCTTCTTCCCCTCCGTATTATTTCTTTTTTACAGAGCACGGTTTTAAAACTTCTAGAAGTTACATCATTTGATCAAATACAGGACTTAGACAAACCTTGCTATGATACATAGAAAATCTTAGAAGCTGAAGAGTCATGGTTACTCTTTTGAAGCTTTATTCTAAGACAATATGGTCTGATTGCAAGAAAGGTGCTATTATGATGGGGAACAGGAATATATTTCCAGCTGGTCTCCATTCAACTCTTGAAGCATTGAATTCGGTTTCCATTTCTTGGTCTCTAAAATTGTTATATTAATTAACAGCAGCCTCCCTTCTGTTTTCAAGGATATGAGGAAAGTGATTCAAGTTCACAGATGAATCATTATGCAAAACGGGAGAGAAATAATGAAACTAATTTGGAAATAGATGTGGGCAAAGAAATTTTCTTTCATTTTAAATATGCCAACAGTTTCATTGATGTCAATTTTTCTAATATATTTTGGCTTAGTGACGAATAATGGAGTTATTTCACTTTGGGGATTGAAAAAAAGAAATTGCTAGTGTAGAGGCCCACAGGAGGCTCTTTTACAGAGCATGAACCTCGTTTTCCAGGTGGGGGTGATGTTGCTTCCTCCTCAAGCCCTGTGGGATGGTCTTCCTGGGAAATGGTTTCAGTTCAAGAGTCTCCTTTAAGCTCCAAAGAGATGAAGGAATCCTGTCCAAGTCTGTGATCTTTAAAGCCACACTGAAGCCTGCAGGCTGCTCTGTTTGGCTCCAAACACCTGTCCCATTAATTAGGAGATTCAGCTGGGGGATCTTAGGTCCATATCAAGCGGACTGGATATAACTGTGGGATGGGCTGCAGAAAAACCTTGTTTTCAAGGATCTGGAAGTACATATATGATTCAGTCATTTGGGTCTCCACCTCCTCCCTTCTGCTGTTCATTTTAGTCATCGAGGTGATCAAGAGGAGAAGCAGCACAGAAAAGTTCTCCTGGGCTGGCAGCTGCAGCAGGAGATTTGGTGCAAGAAGGAGGTGGTGGCACCTTTTGGATGCATACAATTTCAGGGTTAGATGGTGCTTCCAAGTATCCAAGTTTGTCCTATTACATATTTAAGACCCTTGGAAGAAGAGAGGTATTATCTGTCACTTAGGATAATAAATTCCAGACTTTTGAATTTTTATGAATTATAATGGAAATTAAAAATGTTTGAATCAAAGGAGGGTTGTTGACTTACTATTTAGAAAACCTGGTTTTCTCTTCTATCATTATTGTTTCCTTTAAGAACTGACCTCTAAACTCCTCCCTCCCCCGTGAGGGGAGGATATATTCTCCAACCAAAGGCAATCTTTTAAATTTACTAAGTTTAGAAATTTTGTTAATATTACTTTGTAAATTATGTAATTTATTTTAAATCACGTACATTTACTTTTTAATGCACAAAATGTCTATATACAATTAACTACAGATTTGCAAATGTCACTGAGCTTTATCAGTTAATACAGATGGCGTGTGGAAAAAAAATTAATTCTGATAAACGAAACAAAAATATAAGTTTGGCTTTGTGAGAAAAGCTCACTACATTATTTTCCTTGTTTCACCATGGAATTTTGAGAGCTTTGCTATGGACCAGCATTTGGGAACCCAGCTCTAGAAAAACCTGGAACACCAGGACAGATCCCCTGGGAATCTATGTCATGTGGGATCGATCATCCCATTGGAGAAGCACCTTCAAGGTCTTTGAGTGGCTAATGATGAGGTGCCCAGGGCAGTGTCATTGAGACAGTAGAGCTTCCCTGTTTGGGGTGGTGATCTTGCTGATTGGAGACATCAGAGGTAAGGGTGACACACAGGCATGGTCTCCCTCCCTGATTGGTGACTTACAAAGGAGTATTTTGTATGTGATTTTGTGTAGGGTCACTTGTGTGACACTTTTTTCACTCCTTACTTGGATTCCTTGGACATGAGAAGGAGGCAGGGGTTGTAGGAGAGTGAAAACCTAATTAAAGAGTATGAAAGACTGAAGTGGGAAAATGGGAGATCAGGACCACCCCATTTGGTCACTTTGTAATCATCCCATTGTTGGTGGAGAGAGATGGGGTCCTTCCCTGGTAGGAGCAGGGCTGATGGCCAGGTTAGCATCAGCAGAGAGGGAGAGGGGGTGCCCAGACTCCAGGTAGAATCAAGGGGAGGTCGGTAGACCTTGCTGGGAAATAGGAGCTTAGAGCAGCTGGGACCACAGAGGCAGAGACAGCTGAGGTGGCAGAGGTGGGTACAAGTGACCAAAAAAACAGTGATGACCTGACTGCCCAGGGAGGGGAGAAGTTTTGATAACTCATTTCCAGGATTCCACTGGTGGGCCACAGGGACAAATTATAGAGTTCTCATGTATGCTCGATTTCCTCAATTTTTAACATCTTACTTTGACTGGTACATTTGTTAAAACTGATGAATGTGTATACATTATTATTAGCTGAAGTCCATAGTTTACCTTAGGATTCGATTTCTGTGTGATACATTCCGTGGGTTTTAACGACTGTGTAACATCATGTACCCACCATGGCAGGATCATCCAGAAGAGCTTCACAGCCCTAAAAATCCTCTGTGCTCCACCTGTTCATCCCTCTTTTGCTCTCCCTGAACCTTGGGCAACCACTGATCCTTGCACTGTATGGTCTTTCTTTTTCCAGAATGTTACACAATTGGAACCAAACAGTGTGCAGACTGGCTTCTTTCACTCTGCAATATGCATTTAAGCTTTTCTTGGCTCGATAGCTCATTCTTTTAAACACTATTTTTAATGTGATAAAATATACATAACTTAAAACTTATCATCTTAACCCTTTTTAAGTGTACAGTTTGGTGGCATTGAGTACGTTCATGGCAATGTACCAGCCATCACCACCCCCCATGTTCAGAGCTCTTTTTATCATTCAGAGCTGAAGCTCTGTGCCTATCGCTCGGTAACTCCCCATTCTCTCCCCCCACCTGCCCTTGCAACCACGGTTCTACTTTCTTCTTTTTCTTTCATTTGACTACTTAGGTACTTCCTGTAAGTGGAATCACATATTTGTGGGTCTGTGCTGACTGATTTCTCTCAGCATAAGGTCCTCAAGGTTTATCCGTGTTATACTTTGGGTCAGAACTTCCTCTTCCTTCAGTCTGAATAATGCCCATGTGTGTCTGTACCACATTTTTCTCTTTAGTCAGTGTACACTTGAGTTGCTGCCTGCTTTTGGCTATTTTGCATAATGGCGCTGTGAACGTGAGTGTGGAAATGCCACTTTGCTTTCAGTTCTTTTGGTATATATACAGAAGTGAGATTGCTGAATCATATGGTAATTTTATTTTTAATTTTTTAAGGAACAATAATACTGTTTTCCAAAGCAGCAGCACCATTTGACAGTCCCACCAACGGTGCACAAAGACTTCAGTTTTGCCACATCCTTTTCAACACTGTTCTTTTCTTTTTTTTTTTTTAATTATTATTTTTATATCTTCTTAGCATGGAGGAGGCAGTAGGTCCCCAAGCTGGGGTTCTGTGCCCCTCCGGGCCCACCTGCCCACTTTCTGTTTTTTGATAGTTACCATCCTGACGGGTGTGAGGTAGTCATCCTGTTGGGGTTGATACCTCATTTCTTTTTATTACTAATAATAGTCCATTGTGATGGACAGAGTGTGTTTATCCATTCACCTATTGGAAGACATCTTGGCTGCTTCCAAGTTTTGGTAGTTGTGAATCAGGCTGTTATAAATACCCAGGTGCAGGTTTTTGTGTGGACATATATTTTCAACTCCTTTGGGTAAATACCAAAAAGCATGATGGCTAGATCATATGGTAAGGGTACGCTTAGCTGTACTAAACTGCCAAACTGTCTTCCAAAGTGGCTGTATCATTTTCCATTTCCAAAAAGACTATTTTTGTGCATTACTCTTGCTACCCATATCTCTTTATTGTCCTCACTCTAGTTTGTGTGTTCTGGTGAGAAAAGCTGCAGACAGATCACAGACAATTGGTGGAGAAACTTGTTTTTATACTCTTTTAATATGACCTTCAATCAACTAGCCCTCTAGAGAGTGAAGTTGGAACAGACTGAAGCAAAAACTGCTTGGCTTTGGGTTCTGACTGCCAAAATTCGTTTTCTACAGTGACTAAAGTATATTAAGAAAATTGAAACTGCCCCCCTACAAAATAAAAAGCACAAATCATTTAAGTGTTAATATTCATTTCTACTCCATCTCCTATGCTATAATATTTGAATATCTTTCAATGTCTGGACTTTTTTTTGTTGTTTTTTTTTTACAGAAATCTGTTTATTTTTCAGTTAAGGGAAGGTGATAGAGAGACTCCTCCTGAAAGTTTGGATCACTTGAGCTTAGGAGTTCAAGTGGAGCCTGTGAGTCAAGTTTAGGATTGCCATGTGTATCTCATTTGGGACTCAGGGTGGGGGATCAGTGGCTCATGAGAGTTTATTCTTCTCATGAAGGAGTTTGGATACACTAAGAATTTAAAATACAAGCCTCTTGAAGAATATTTGGAATTGGTTTTATAGGAGGAACTTCTAAATTAAAATGCTCTTTATCAGTTACGATCCAACAGAAATATACACATACATACATTCCCTGAGAAACAAAGAAGAGTGTTCTCAAACAAATAGCAATCTTGATGTTGATCTATCCACAGCAGAATGAGCAAATCTTTTTTTGGTTTTTTTTTTGCAGTTTTTTGGCTGGCGCCAGGTTTGAACCCGCCACCTCCGGTATATGGGACCAGCTCTCTTCTCCTTGAGCCATAGGTACTGCCCAAAGAACAAAATTGATATGACATAATCTTGAGTGAAAGAAGGCAGACAGAAAAGTATGACTGCAGTATGACCCCTTATGTGATTCTCAGAAACAGGTCACACTAATCTACAGGGTTAGAGGTTGGGATATTGGTTTGCCTTTGGGGGAATGAGAGAGTAGTGACTGGGAGACACTCGAGGAGGACTTGAGGGTTCTGGTAATAATTGGTGTCTTGATCTGAGCTCTGGATACATACATGCCTTTTTGAAAGGCATTATATTATTTGGTTTGATTAGTGTATTTTTACAGATGTTTTCACTGGGAAGGTGAATTTTGATCAGTCCTTGAAGAAGGTGGACTTTAGCCTCCTCAGCATAATAGAGGCAAGAGAGTTTCAGACAGAGGAAAGAGCTAGTGCAAAGGCCCTGGGGTGAGAGCACCAGTGTGAAGTGAGGAGGACTATGTAGTTAGGGTCCAGTGAGTGAGCAGAAGAAGTAGGGGAGATGAGGTCAGAGAGAAGCTGGGGTCAAGTTGTACAAGGCCTGGACGGCTATTGTAAGGACTTTTGCCCTTACTCTGATCCACATGGGAGCCACTAGAGTTCTTTGAGAGAGGAGTGACTGAGATTGACTTATGTTTTTATAAGGTTTACTTTAGTACCTCCATTGTGAATAGTCTTTATGGATGTTTTAGATGGATGTAAGCATACTGCTTAGGATGATGGCACGGTTCAATGGCAATACAGTGTGAACGCATATAGTTCTAGCTACTTGGGAGGCTGAGCTGGGAGGATTGCTCGAGCTCAGGAGTTCAGGTGCAGCCTGGAAAACAGAGCAAGATTCTAAACAAAGAAACACCCCAGAAAAATACATTCCGTGTAGACCACAAGTTGATCCCCATAGATAATTAAAGTTTTTCTGGTAACTATGTTAGAAAAAGTAAAAAAGACAGGTGAAATTAATTTTAATAATGTACTTTTGGTTAACCCAGTATATCCAAAATTTATCATTTCCACATGTAATCACTATAAAGCAGTTTATGTTTCTTTCTTCATATTTATTTTTTTAAGTCCAGTGTATATTTTATGTTTAGGGTGCATCCCCATTCAGACTAGCAACACTTCAAGTGCTCAGGAGCCACGTGTGGCCAGTAGCTGCTGTGCTGGATGATGCGGACCTGAGATATCATCTCTCATGCTGAAATTAGCAAATCTAGCCCTTTCCCCATCACCTTCCAAAGGCTTTGCTAAATAGCAATAGATTATAATGCAACTACAAAGAATAAAGTCTAAATTCTCTGTATCCATAAAAGATCTGAAATTGAGTTGTAAAAACCCAGAAATCCAGGGCATTATATAAAGTTCTTCCATTTGATAGATAGTAAAATACTGTAAGCACCTTTTCCTACATCAAACAAATAACAGTCTTCCATGTATACTAACGAGAATTATTTTCTACGAAAAGAAACGTGCTTTTTATTAAATAAAATATTTTATTTCACAGTAGTTAGACGAATATATCCTTTTGTCAGGAAATGTGCCTCCAGAAATAATCCTTAAGCAGTGGCCTATTGTGGTGACTCTGCAATGAAACATTCTATCCTTCTTAAATTTGGCATTTGAACAGGGGAGATTTATTATTCTCTAGGTGCAAACATTTGAGATTTGAGAATCCTTTTTTTTTTAAATTCAGGAAAATTATATAATGATGCTTGTGTGTGTGTTTCATGCAATATACAGAATTGTTAGAATTCTGATGAAATTAGACCAGTGTTAAATGGTAACATGTAATTTGTGTCATCATATCTTTGAATTGTGGGCTTTTGGGGGGAGAGAGTGTGAGAACTGAAAAATGCACAGAATTTGAGGTCAGAGGCAAGGTAGAATTTTGGTTCTGACTTCATTTGCTGTGAAACTATACCAAATGTGTAAAATCTCTCTGTCTGTTTTTTGGTCTGTTGAATGGAGGTAAAAGCACTTTATTCATAGAGTTCTTATGAACGTTGAATCAAGTAGTGTACACCGAGAACCTAATATCATAGCTAACGCGTAGTGGCAGCAATACAGGCACCATTAGCATAACTATGATTCACATTCCTGAGGGAGAGCGGCAAATACATGTCACTGTGAAGCAGATTCACTTTTAATCAGGACAGTGTGTTTGCAATATTATAGTTGCCCAAAAGGCTTGTTATAAATTATTTAAAACTCTAATGGAAAGGTGCACCAAGATAGCTTTAGGACAAGGTACACTGAAACCCAGAAGAGCTGCATCTTTTACCCTCATTTTAAGGAAGATAAAGGCAAGAACAGAAAACACAGGCTGGAGGCAGAAATCTGTTAAAAAATGTGAAACAAAAACTATGTTTTTTACTTGCATTGTTGCTAGAGAGCAGTCAGCTGTCAGTCTCACAATGATTTCTTTGCAGGGAATATGCCTTTGATTTCTCTCCAGTTGTTTCAAAGTTTTTCTCTATTTGCTTATCTTTGTGTAGTTTCACACCTAGGTCTGGTCTTTTCATTCATTTAACTTGGAAATCCTTAGAGTTCTGAAATCTGTAGTTTGGGGTTTTAAGTCAGTTCTGATAAGATTTTGGCCCTTTTCTCTTTGAATATTTCCTCTATTGGCAAATGCTTTTTTTTGAGACAGAGTCTCAGTCTGTTGCCCTGGGTAGAGTGTCATGGAATCATAGCTCACAGCAATCTCAAACTCTCTGAGCTTGAGCAATCCTCTTGCTTCAGCCTTCTGAGTACTACAGGGGCTACACACATGCTACTTCGTGTGTGCATCACCACTCCTGGATAACTTTTCTATTTTTAGTAGAGATGGAGTCTTACTCTTGCGCAAGCTGGTCTCTGAACTCCTGAGCTCAGGAAATCTACCCACCTTGGCCTCCCAGAGTGCTAGGATTCCAGGCATGAGCCACTGTACCTGGCCTCTCTTATAACAAATTACCAAAAACTTAGCATCTTAAAAGAACACATACTTTATTATTTTATAGTTTTGTAGGTCACTGGGGCAGAATCAAGTTGGTGACGGGGCTGGCAATTTCTGTCTTGCCTTTTCCAGTGACTGGCTGTATTCCCTGTGAAGGCCCCTTCCATCTCCTAAGCCAGTGATCTCTTCTCCAGTCTTTCTTGTATCACTCAATTGACAATGACTCTTCAGTCTTTCTCTTCCACATTTAATGACCCCACCTGGATGGTGTAGGATAATCTCTTTATTTTTAGGTCAGTTGATGAGCAGCCTTAATTCCACCTGAATCCTTAATTCTCTCTTGCCCTGTGTGATGGGTGGTTTTGCATGTCAACTTGGCTGGGCTGAAGTCCCAGTGTTTATTCAGTGAAACACTGATTTAGGTGTTGCTGTGAAGGTGACGTGGAGGTGTGGTTAATGCCCACAATCAGCTCCTTAACAAAAGATTATTCTCAACAATGTGGGTGGTGTGGGTGGACTCTATCCAATCAGTTAAAGAGCCTGCAGGACACACCAAAGTCTCCCTGAAGAAGAAATTGTCTCAAGACAGCACATGTGCTCCTACCTGAGAGTACCTAGACAGCTCACCTGCCTTCCAAATTTTGGACTTTCTGACCTGCAATCACGTGAGCTGGTTTGTTTGTGTACATAGTACATACGCATGTCTATGTATACCCCCCACACCTGTGTAAGCCATCTTTCATTATTTTCTACATAACTTATGTTGTTTGTGCAGTGGGAGGTGAAAACAAATGTGAGTTTGATTCAATAGATGACTAGAGAAGAAAAAAGCTGAATGCTGGCTTGCCTGTTCCGGAGGCTACTGGGAAAGCATTCTCTTACTCTCAACCACCTTTTACCTTGTTGAAGGTCTTGTCTAAGTCTCCTCTTTTCCAAATATCCAACTTTTGTCAATACTCATGGCATGTGCTGGAGACCCTGCCATTTATTTATTTCCTGTCCGGCCCAGTCACTGCTCACTTCCCTGAGCACAGGTTTGACATTTGTAAAACAAAAATTTAACCAGAGATCTCCAATATTCTCTTGTTTTTGTAAGAGATTGTTTAAAACTTCCATTTTTTAGTCCTTTCTTCTCCGAGAATGGGCTTTATCGTGCATACATCTGTCTACATTCGAGTGTGCAGTGTGGTGTCTGGGATTGAAGTCATTAATACGGGGCGAGTGTGAGACGCGCCAGAAACTTCCCAGGTAAGGGCCGCTTCCAGGAACATTTCTTTTCGAGCATGCTAAGTTCAGCTCACTTTACCTTATTTGTCTATAGCAAACATGTAGGCAGAAAGATCAAATGGTGTAATACCAAGCCACAGGCAGCATCATCAGGAACCATTATCTGGGGGTACATTTTTAAGGCAGAGTATTGATAACTTTCACCCTCCCATTTGGAGAGTCACCCAGCTCAGTGCTTTTGAGTGTGTCCTTAAAAGATGCTGAAGTGAGTATATCATGAATGTTCCCACTATTGGTAGTTACATTTACTTTTTAAAACTAGTGTAGAAAAGTTAGATGGTGTTTTGGCATGAGACTCATAACTGTAGCTCCTATCTGTTAGTTTCCAGATTCAAACTATTTTACTGCATAGAGTAGGAGCATTATTTGATTTCTACTAATAAGCTTCATGAGAAACACCTGTGTAAATGCAGAACAACATTCTGCTCGTTTACAAGGGGGCGAGTCTCAGAATGTCTGCTGTGTGCACATTGTCTTTGGAGGGAATTGCTCTGCTCATGTTCACTGATGAGAGAGAAGGCCAAGGCTAGAGCCATGCCATGTCCCATCCCCATGCCACCCTCCTGCCTGTTGACGGACCAAGAATGGGGATTTGGCCTAAGGACTGCCACTCTATGGGGCCACCTAAGCCCCCAACCACCCCCACCCACTACTCGGCTGTTGCACCTGTCATGCGTGTGGAGAAAGATGGTGAAGGTTTTATTTTTATTACATCTCTGTCCCTCAGTCGTATGTAGCTGGACAGTTACTAACTTCTGACTTTTAAAAATTCATTATTGTTATTATTATATCATTACTTTTCCTTCCTTCCCGTTTCTAGAAACCATTCCTGTCCCTGGATCAGCTGCCACCCTTTCAATCTCTGCAGACAGCTTCACCTTCTTTGCTGAGAGGATGAAGGCCCGTGCTACCCTGTCCCTGAAGCTGGTGTCTTTCCCTGACTCCTCTGCCTCAGAGATCTTGTTCCTCTTTCCGTGTAAGGCCAGTCCCATCCCCTCAAGCTTTTGGTCCTTTGCATTCCCGTGTCCTCTGTCTTGCTCCTTGTATTGCTGCCTTTTTTGTAAGTTGAACTTTGACCTCTCCTCAATCTGTAAGTGTAAAGGAAACCTTATATTCCCCCACCTGGCCGTCACTGACTTATAAAGATTGTGCCTATATACTTCCTATCCACTCCCCAAACTTACTGCAACCCAATATCTGTCCTCCTCCTTATCACGGGAACTGCATTCACCCGGGCTGCCAGATAGCAATTTGGCTGCCAAATCGAGGACATATTTTGTTTGTTTTTGTATTTTCATTGAATTGCCCTATCTCACTGGGAAATTCCAACCTCACCCCCAATACTAAATTATCCACGTGTGGCTTTGTGTATTATCCTTTCTTTGTTTTCCTTGAACATCTCTGACTATTTCTTGTTGGTCTTCATGGAATTTGCTTCCTTTTTCATAGTACTTACACATACATTTTGAAATCATTTCTGTATGAGTCTCTTTCATTAGAGTGTGAGTGATTTCAAAGGTGGTTTTTACATTTGTAATACATTTGTATTCCCAGTAAAGGTTTTATTTTTATTTTTTTGAGACAGAGTCCCACTCTGTTGCCCTGGGTAGAGTGCCATGGATTATCACAACTCACGGCAACCTCCTACTTCTAGGCTCAAGCCGTCCTTTTTTGCCTCAGCTTTTTGAGTAGCTAGGACTTCAGGTGCCTGCCATCACACCATCAGGTTTTCCATTTTTAGTACAGACGAGGTCTCACTCTTGCTCAGGCTGGTCTTGGACTCCTGAGATCAAGCAATCCATCTGCCTTGCCCTCCCAGAGTGCTAGGATTACAGGCATGACCCATCTCTCCCGACTACCCAATAAGGGTTTTAAAGTCTTCCTTTTTTTTTTTTTTTTTTAACCCAGAACACCTTGTTGAATCATCCCTTGTTGCAGTATTTGATAAATTATCAGTTGGGATTGGCTGTAGCTCTCAGTAAAGACTATCTTAAGGAAGTTGTTTATTTCTCCCCTATAACAGAAAGCCACAACGAGGCTCAAAGTCTTCAACAAGGAGCCAGACTCCTTTTTGTTCCTCCAGTATACTCAGCACTTGGTTCTCATCCTCTTGGCTGAAAGATGGCTACTGCCTGTGTCTTCGGGTGCTGGTTTTTATTCCAGGGAGGAGGGTGGGGTGTGGAGTAGGGCTGAGACACACAGGCAGAGCCCTTGTAGGGTGACTGCCTTTTCTTCCTGGAAGGTGTCTTCGGGGATTTTAACCTGCATCTCACCGGCTGAGCTGGCTCATGTAATGACCTCTCTAGCTTCAAGCAATGTGGGAGTCAAAATGTTTTGGCAGGGCAGAGTCTTACGCTGCACAGCATCAGGGTTCCTAGGAAGGAGTAGGAGGGTAGCAGATGTTGGAAGGCGATTAGCAACTTGCCTTTTTTCATTATTTACTAGTGATCCCAACTTCTCTTACTCCTCTACTACTTCATGATGAGCAAGTTGCACTGATCACATCCACTTGTCTTATTCATGGTCATTTTAGAATTTTTTCCACAGTCAGATTTTAGAACATGTCCTGGCCTCATCAGGAACACATTTAGAATGGATATCTGAAGTAAGCTACTTTTGGAAATGTTTATTTGTGGCCAATCTCATCAATGTTAGATCGATTCTTACACATTTCAAGTTCTGGAGTTAATTATTCCTGACCCCGTCCCCAGATTATTGGGAGCATGCCTTATTTGAGATATGCTTTTACTTCTCTCGAGTAGCTCTTTCTCTCTCCTATGCTCAGAAAATGTTTCAATTTCTTGGCCAAGACTACAGCTTCTGGGATCTCAGAATCTCTTGAGAAGGTGAAACTCCTATCACCTACTTTGTTGAGGAAATCAAGGCTGTTACTATTATATTCCTAAAATTTGTTCATCTTTAATAATGTATCTTACATATTTATAAGGTATATATGAAGTTTAGTATATCTGCAGTCACTCACTGTATAATGATGTTTAGGTTAATAAGAGACCACGTATATGATGGTGGTCCCCAAAGAGTATAATAGAGCTGAAAAACTCCTATCAGCTGCCACAGAGCAATGCGCTCCTCATGTGTTTGTGGTAAACACACCTACTGCACTCCCAATCATATAAAGTATAGCACACACAATTATGTGCAGCACATAATACTTGATAATGATAATAAATGATTATGTTACTGGTTCATGTATTTACCATATATGCTTTTTAACATTATTTTAGCCTGTACTCCTCCTACATACATTGTATTATATATAATATATACATCTATGTGTATATATATTCCTCCCGAAGGGTCTGCCTCAGGCTATTTTACTGTGTATATGTGTGTGTGTGTGTGAATACTGTAGGACCTGCCTCAGGCTATTTCACTGTATATTTCAGTGTATATCATACTATACACTATAGTATAGTGTATATAATGATATATATATATATATATATAGTATACATGTACTATATGTATATATACTATATACTTATATATATACTATATATATATGGTATGGTCGTTTTAGAATTTTTAGAATATATATATATATATTGTAAAATAGCCTGAGGCAGGCACTACAGTATATACACACACACACACACATATATATGTATGTCTATATATATACACACTGTAAAATAGCCTGAGGCAGGCCCTTCAGGAAGAATTCAGAAGAAGACGTCATTACAGGAGATGACAGCTTCCTGTGTGTTATTGCACCTGAAGTCCTTCCAGTGGGACAAGATGTGGAGGTGGAAGACAGTAAAATCAAAGACCCTGACCTTGTGCAGGCCCAGGCTAATGTGTAACAAAACACATCTTAGGTTGTAACAAAAAATTTTAAAAAGTAATAAAATTTTTTCAGAATAGGAGAAAGCTTATAGAATAAGTATCTATTCTTAGAAAGAAAATAGTTTTGTATAGTTATGCATTTATGTTTTAAAGTACATGGTATTATAAAAGAGTACAAATGTTACATAATAATGCAGTTTATATATAGTAAGAAAATTACAATAAGCTAAGGTTAATTAATTTATTTTTGAGACAGAGTTTTACTCTGTCACTCTTGGTAGAGGGCTGTGGTGTCATAACTCACAGCAACCTCAAACTCTTGGGCTCAAGTGATTCTCTTGCCTCAGCCTCCCAAGTACTGGGCAGGTACCTGCCATAATCCCCGGTTATTTTTAGAGATGGGGTCTCAGAGCTGGTCTTGAACTCATGACCTCACGCGATCCGCCCACCTCGACCTCTCAAGGTTAATTTATTATTGAAGAAAGATAAATAATTTTTCAATAAGTTTAGTGTAGCCTATGTGCACAGTGTTTATAAAGTCTATAGCAGTGCACAGTGATGTCCTGGGCCTTCTCATTCACTCATTCACCAGTCACTCACTCACTCAGAGCAACTTTCAGTCTGCAAGCTCCATTCATGGTAAGTGCCCTATGCAGGTGTGCAATCTTTTTTTTAATCTTTTATACTATATTTTTACTGTAACTTTTCTATGTTTAGATACACAATACCTCTGTTGCTTGATGTACAAGTCTGTGGCTTAGGAGCAATAGGCTGTACCATCCAGCCTTAGCATGCAGTGGGCTGTGCCATCCAGCCTAGGTGTGCAGTGGGCTGTGCCATCCAGCCTAGGTGTGCAGTGGGCTGTGCCATCCAGCCTAGGTGTGCAGTGGTCTGTGCCATCCAGCCTAGGTGTGCAGTGGGCTGTGCCATCCAGCCTAGGTGTGCAGTGGGCTGTACCATCCAGCCTAGGTGTGCAGTGAGCTGTACCATCCAGCCTAGGTGTGCTGTGGGCTGTACCATCCAGCCTAGGTGTGCTATGGGTTGTACCATCCAGCCTAGGTGTGCAGTGGGCTGTACCATCCAGCCTAGGTGTGTAGTAGGCTGTCCCATCTAGGTTTGTATAGCTAGTGAACTCTCTGATGCTTACCTACCAATACACTTCTCTGAATGTATGCCCATCTTTAAGTGACACATGACTGTATTTTAATAGTATAAAATTTAATAATCTATAATATATACATATTAAATATGCTGTAATATATAATTTATGTTGTAATATAATTGTGTGATTATGTTATCTAATTTGTCTACTTTGTTAAACTACACTCTTTTGAAATGTTATTTTTTCTATATTAAACACTATTTTTTAATCACTCTCTAGACGAAGTTTGTTTCTCTAGAGAGAGAGAGGGAGGTGGACAGATATCAGAAGAGGAAGTCCAGACATTCAGGCAAAAGGAAACAGATGCCAGAATGTAAAATGAAGAGACACACATTTACTGCCATATTCAGAGAGCAGTAACCGCAGGTGCACAGTAATGTCTCAGTGAAAAATTTCCTTTTGTGTAGTGAATAAGCATCACATCCACCAGATGGGGCTCTAATATTCTTTTGGTTCAACAACTGAAACTTCAAGCATTTACTGTTATCTTTAGAGAAAGAAAATGTATCTTCCATATTAATCTCCAAGAGAATTTGCCTGAGATGAGATAATGACTCTAATAAGCATTATCATATCATTGTTTAATATCTTTTAATACCATTAAATGATTTATATAGAAAGTGGCCAATTTGCTGAAAAGTGAGACATCCAAACAGGTGAATTAAATCAGTAGTTCTGAGTTAAATCCTTTTATGAGCTTTCTTTTGAGGAACCAGAGACACATTTATACCCGGATGGGTGCCTTGTTTTATACTACTCTTACATCTTTAAATTTACTGGCATAGTTTAAAATGTGAATTGTTTAAAATTATATTAAATCATTGTGACATTTATTGTAGCTGCAATATACCTAGTCCAGTCTGGCTATTTTGGTAGGGTATGTTTTGAATGTTAAAAATCAAGATTTTTCAGGGCTGGGATATAGGTTCTAAAAAGGAACACATTTTGCTTCTATTTTTCTGAGATTTAGATTTGGAAACCTGAGCCTCCTTTTGGACATCTTTCCCCAGGATTCATAGCTTTTGTTTCATCTGGAAAGAATGCCAGCTTGGAAAGATAAATTTGAATTTTGATTTAGAGGGTGAGTGGATATAAACCATAGACTCGAAATTGTGCTAGGTTAGATGGTGTCATCCTGATTTAGGACCAGAAGTCACAGTTTGATCTCGCAGGTCTGCCAGTCACCAAGCATCCCCACCACCAGCGGCAAAGATAATTGCTAACTCCCACCAAATGTTTTTATACATTAACTCATTTCATTCTCCCATTAGCCTCTGGGTCCTGCTTCAGATAATTATCTTGTTAAAAATTAACTTTTAAAATCGACAAATAACAATTATATATATATATATATGTATGTATATATATATGTATGTATATATATATATGTAATGTGTAAAATGTGATGTTTGGAAGTATGTATATGATGTAGAATAGCTAAACTGAGTCAGTTAACTGACTTAGTATTTTTTTGTGGTGAGGACACTCAGAATCTACTCTCAGCAATTTTTAAGAATATAATACATTGTTATTGTATAATGTTACCAAGTTATACAAGAGATCTCTTGAACTTATTCCTCTTGTCTAACTGAAGTTTTGTACCCTTTGTCCAGCATCTGTTCAACTCCAAACCACTTGAGAAAACCACCAACTCCAAATCACCATTCTATCCTTACTTCTAGGACATCAACATTTTTAGATTCCACATATAATTGAGATCACATGGTATCTGTCCTTCTGTGCCTGGATTATTTCACTTAACATAATCTCCTCTTCCAGTTTCATCCATGTTGTTGCAAATGACAGGATTTCCTTCTTTTTAAAGGTTGAGTAGTATTCCATTTGGCATATATACCATATTTTCTTTATTCATCCATTGATGGATACTTAGGCTGATTCATGTCCTGGCTACCGATAGTGCTGCATAAACATGGGAGTGCAGATATCCCTTTACAACCTGATTTCATTTCCTTTGTATTATACCTGGAAGTGAGATTGCTGGATCATATGTTATCTTTAATATTGTGAGGAACATCCATACTGTTTCCCATAATGGCTTTAGTAATTTACATTCCCACCAATGTTGTGCGAGGCTTCTCTTCCCTTCACACCAGGTGAGGACAATTCTCCAGAGAAAGAAGCAGCTGAGTGCTTGGCAGCCAACACCCACAGTGGTTAGGGGATGGGTGTAGAGTCTGTCTGTCTTTGTTCCTAGGGTCACCCACTGCATAGCCTTACAGGTACTAACTTGTGAATAATAACTCTTGGAGTTTTGCAACAAAGCAGCCATGTTTATGCAGATCTCCATAAATAGGAGCAGTGTTTTAAAATGTAAAAATTGGCAAACTTTCCAATATGTAGCTTCTAGGAAAACCCCTAAGACTTCTCAGAAAGACTCCTAGAGTTTCAGTAAAGTCTCAGCCTAAAAAATTAAAGTATACAAATTAATAGTGTTTCTATACATTAATGACAGCCAAGCTGAGAATCAAATAAAAAGTCGATACCATTTATGATAGCTGCAAAAAAATAAAATACCTAGGAATATACTTAACCAAAGAGGTGAAAGATCTCTACAAGGAGAACTATAAAATGTTGATGAGAGAAATCACTGATTACACAAACATAAAGAAAAACATCCCAGGCTCATGGATTGAAAGAATCAATATTGTTAAAATATTCACACTGCTCAAAATAATCTGTAGGTTCAATGCAATTCCCATCAAAATACCAGTGCCATTATTCACAGAATTAGGAAAAACAAGCGTCAATTTCATATGGAATCTAAAAAGAACTTAAATAGCTGAAACAATTCTAAGCAAAAAGAACAAATCTGGAGGCATCATGTTACCTGACTTCAAATCATACTCCAAGACTGCAGAACCAAAACAGCATGGTAGTGCTATAAAAATAGACACATAGGCCAATGGAACAGAATAGAGAACCCAGAAATAAAACCATATGCTTAAAACCAACTGATCCTTGACAACACAGAAATACATACACTGGGGAAAGGATTCCCTATTTAATAAATAGTGCTGGGGAAATTGAATAGCCACATGCAGAAGAATGAAATTGGAGCTCTCTCATCATACATAAAAATGAATTCAAGATGGACTGAAGACTTAAATATAAGACCTGAAACCATAAAAATTTCAGAAGGAAACTTAGAAGAAACTCTTCTGGACACTGGTCTGGGCAAAAGACTTGGGATTAAGGCCCCCCAAAGGCAAATATCTAATACAACAAAAACAAATGTAAATAAAGGTGACTTAATTAAACTAAAAGTTTCTGCACAGAAAAAGAAATAATCAACACAATAAATAAACTACAAAATGGGAGCAAATACTTGAAAACTATATATCTGACAAAGGATTAACATCCAGATTCTACAATGAACCCAAATGAATCAGTAAGATAAAACAAATAAACCCATTAAAAACTGAGCAAAAGACAGGAGCAGATATTTTTCAAATGCAAATGGCCAGCAAACATGAAAAAGAAATGTTCCACATCACTAATTATCAGAGAAGTGCAAATTAAAACCACAAGGAGATACTACCTGTCAGAATGGGCATTATTAAAAAGTAGAAAAACAATAGATGTTGGTACAAATGTGGCAAAAAGGGAATGCTTCTGTACTGTTGGTGGGAACTTAAGTTTGTACAACTTCTATGGAAACTAGTGTGGAAATTCCTCAAAGAACTACAAATAGACCCAGCATTTAATCCCACAATCCCACTACTCATTATGTACCCAAAGGAAAAGAATTCATTTTATAAAAAAGATGCCTGCACTTGAATGTTTATTGCAGCACACTTCACAATTGCAAAGATGTGTGATCAACCTAAATGCTCATCAAGTGATGAGTGGATAAAGAAAACATGGTACATATACTGTGGAATACTAGTCAGCCATATAAAATGAAATAATATTTTTTGCAGCAACTTGGATGGAATTGGAAGCCATTATCCTACGTGAAGTATCTCAGGAATGGAAAAAACAAATATCGTATGTTCTCACTTATAAGTGGGACTAAATGATGGCTGTACAAGTCACACAGAGTGGTATAGCTGATGTCGAATACACAGAAAGGTGGAGGATGAGAAGCAGGTGAGGGATAAAAAGTTACCTGTTAGTATGATGTACACTATTCAGGTATACCAAAAACCCAGACTTTACCACTATACGACTTATCCATATAAAAAACTTTACTTTTACTTACTAAAATTATTGAAATAATAAAAAAAGTTACCCCCGAGGTGATGGTATTAGGAGTGGGGCCTTTGGGAGGTGACTAGGTCATGGGGGTGGAGCCCTTGTGATGGGATTAGTGCCCTTATAAGAGAGGCCCCAGAAAGCACCCCGCCTTTCTACTGTGGGAGGACATGGTGAGAAGGTACTGTCTGTGAAGCAGACATTGGGTTCTCACCATACACCGAATCTGTTGATGCCTTGATCTGGGACTTGCCAGCCCCTGGAATTATAAGAAATAGATTTCTATTGTTTATAAATCACCTAGCCTGTGGTATTTTGTAATAGCAGCCACAATGGACTATGAGACCTGAAGATAGAGTGGCGAGCAAGGCAGGTGAAAAATCTCTGTTTCCATCTCGTTTACATTCTAATGCAGGGAGATAAGCAATAGACAAAACATAAATCAGTTTCTAAACCATGAGGTCCTATTGCGATGCTGATTTTTATGTTTGATGTATGGCTTTGATGGTGGCTGCTGTCTTCCTGGCAGAGCCTTAAAACAGTATCTGCCATCCACTCATTCCTCATCCTCCTCCTTGTTGGCAAAGCTTCATCACATTATGACTAAGTCAGCATCTGCTTTAGTTGACTATGGCACAACTAATCCTATTATCATTTGGTTTTCTGATATGACTAGAAAATAGGTCGCAAAACATCAGATTCATGATATAGTGTGTATCTCTGTAATTCTGTGAAACTCTGACAAAAACTAGGTTTCTGAAAAATGTGTAGCAAGATAATATCCAATAAACTGCACTTTTGTAGGAAAAGTTGATTGAGTTTCCTTGATTAGTCATTTAAATGGATTTCATTTAAAACAAGCTTACCTTTTTTGTTGTTGTTGTTATTGTGTTAAGACATTTATAGTCTACATTTACTAAGTTTCACACGTACTCTTGTAAGATGCACCGCAGGTGTAATCCCACCAATCACCCTTCCTCTGCCCATCCTCCTGCCTCTCCCCCTTCCCCATATTCTTAGGTTATAACTGGGTTTCAGATTTGTCTGGGTTCAGTGGGGTCTAGGATTGAATGCAATGGTGTTCAAATTACCTGTAGCAAAAAACTGTTTTTTTTTTTTTTTTTAAATTTGCATGTGTCACAGGCAAGTATTTTTGTAAAAAATCAGTAAAAATAAATTCCCAGAGAAGTATACCAGAGAAGTAAATGAATAAAACAAGACATTAAAAATAAATAAATAAATAAATAAAAATAAAAAATAAAATAAAAAAATAAAAAAATAAAAATAAAAACAAAAAAACAAGTACCACACAAAAGACATGAGAATCCTTTGAAAAATGTAAATGTAATAGAAAAATACAGTCTCATTAGTTAAAAATTATAACGAAGAGTCTGACTCTAGGTTTTCTCTGCTGAGAACTCTTAAGCCTCCTCCCTCCTTGTCCCTGGTGCCCCACATCTGGGGAGGCTGATGACAAATCCCAGCACGTCCTCTTTTGGCACTGCAGGAAGCTCAAACCAGCACAAGTTAACCTTGCCCCAGTCTTACCTCCAAGGCACAACACAAACCTAGTCTTCCCCTGCTCCCAGAGGCCTTTCTTGGACAGCTTGGGGTGCCTTCTCTTCTGTCCTCAGAAAGCCTCACAATGTGAGTAATAAATCTTTTTATTCCCCACTGGTGAGTGTATGGCATCATCAGTGCTGACATCCAAAACAAATTTTGAGGGGTGTCTATTCTGCCTCTACAGAGTGGTTACAGCAAGAATAGCTTTTCAGAAATCCTCTTGTCAAACCCCTTCTCTATTGATTACAACTTACAAATGTCCATAAATATTTAGTAGGTCAGTGTATTGACAACAACTCTGGTGGGACAATGGTCATCAGCCACATTGAAGCCAGCTGTCAGCCCCCTGCCTTCCCAGCCTCACCCAGTTCTGGAACCAGTCCTGAGTTCCAACTATCAGGAATCAGATGTTGTCTTGGTACCTAATGTGTTTGCTTAAGCCACATGCAGGCACCTGTCTCCTGAGTCTCAACCTTCCCTTTAGTCCAGTGGTTGACTTCCTAATGCCACGGCCATTTAATACAGTTTCTGTGGGTCATGACCCACAGGTTGAGAACCGCTGCTTTAGTCCTCCTGAGAAGATCCAATCCGTATACTGCTTCCATATTTCTCCTGAGCCTGGAGTTTTGATTCGAAGCCCACTTTTACTGGAGAAGGAAGTTGAACATTTTCCCTGGCTGTGTTCTGCTCTCTATTTCTCCAAGCACTGACTGGACTGTCTGCTGATGACTGGTGCCTAAGACTGGGCTTCCTACCTGATCAGTTGTGTGATCTGTCACCATTTAGATAAAATTCCTCTGGATCCTGATGTCTTCCCCGAGCCAGCAGAGTCTGCCACGCTGAACACAGCATGCTGGATTTTTTGGTCACTTTCCTTGTCCCTCTCCCTGTCCCTTCCTTCCACCTCTCCTAGTATTGTCTATTATTCCACATTCTATGAACATAATATTTAGCTTCCATAGAAGTGAGAGAATTCAGTGTTTCTGAGTTGTTTTAGTTATGATAATTACCTCCAGTGTTGCAGCAAAAGACATGGTTTCATTCTTTTTTATAGCTGAGTAGTATTCCACTATGTGTTTGTATGTGTCGGTGTACATCTACAGGTTTGTACACACCATACATACCCCATATTTTCTCTATCCATTCTTCACATGCTGTATTGGATTCCAAATCTTTGCTATTGTGAATAGTGCTGTGATAAACCCATGAGTGTAGGTAGGTCATGTATCTTTTTGATATAATGATTTCTTTTCTTTTGGGTATATACCCAGCAGTGGGATTGCTCAATTGTTCTATTTTTAGTTCTTTGAGAAATTTCCATACTGTCTTCCATAAAGATTGTACTAATTCACATTCCCACTAACTGTATAAGCATTTTTTCCTCTCCACATCCTCAGCAGCATCTGTTGTTTAATTTTTATTAAGCCATTCTGCTTGGTGTAGGATAGTATGTTGTGGTTTTAATTTGCATTTCTCTCATGCTCAGTGATGTTGAGTATTTTTAATATGCTTGATGGCCATATGCATGTTTTCTTTAAAAATGTCTATTCTTGTCTTTTGCCCACTTTTTTAATGTTTTTTTTTTTTTTTCCCTGTTGTTGTTTTTGTTGAGCTGTTTGAGTTCCTTATAAGTTCTGGATATCAATCCCCCATTAGATGGATAGCTTGAAAATATTTTCTCCATTTGAAAGTTGTCTGTTCACTCTATTGACTATTTCTTTTACTGTGCAGAAACCTTTTAGTTTAATATATATCATTTGTCTATTTTTGTTTTTGTTCTTAGTTCTGTGCTTTTGAGGTCTTATTCATGAATTCCTTGTCTAGATCTTTATCTAGAAGAGTTTTCCATAGGTATTTTTATAGTTTTAGGTCTTGCATTTAAGTCTTTAACCCATCTGGGGTTGATTTTTGTAAATGGTGACTGATAGCGATTCAGTTTCATTCTTCTGCATATTGAAATGCAATTTTACCAGTACCATTTATTGAAAAAAGAGTCCTTTCTCCAGTGTATATCTTGGTCTGCTTTGTCAAAGGTTGACTGTAGATATGTGGCTTTATTTGTGGGTTTCATGCTGTGCTGCATTGATCTATGTATCTATTTTTATACCAGTACCTTGCCGTTTTGCTTAGCGTAGCCTGGTAGTATGATTTGAAGCCAGGTGGTGTGATGCCTCCAGTTTTGTTCTTTTATTTAAAATTGCTTTGACTATTTGGGTTCTTGCTTAGGACTGATTTCTCCAATTCTGTGAAGAAGGGCACTGCTATTTTGAAAGGGATTGCAATGGATCTGCAGATGACTTTGGGCAGTATGGATGTGTTAACAACATTGATTCTTCCAATCCATGAGCAAGTTTATGTCATCTACAATTTCTTTCATCTGTCTGGGGTGGGCTACCACATCTCTTCAGCTTAATATTTAGTCAATTCAGATGCAAGATTCTACACCCTGCTGCTCCTCTCTCCAGGTTATGCCATATACTGTGAATGGTTTTAAGTACTTGCCAGTAGCTGTGGCTAGGTGGGGCGGGGTCTCTTAGTATAAACCCACTTGCCGTAGGTGACAGCAGGTAGGCAGAGCTGTTTTCTAAGAGCAGAGTAGAGATGAGGTTACCCGCGAAGGACAGCTTCAGCAATCACTTTAATCCCACAGAAGAATCCGAGGAGGGAAAAAAGAGAAAGAGGAAAATGTAAGCTAGGCTGTTGACTTTTTCTTAGCAACTCCGGAGAGGTCCCTCACCTTCACGATTGGTAGATGTCAGGACTGCAGCCATGGGCTTCTGCCAGCAGAGGGCAGGCTTCCTCGGGCCAGAGGCTGCCAGGGAACCTCTTTAGAATAAAGGAGAAATGGAATTATACAATCTCAGAGTTGAAAGGAACTTGAAAAAGTTGTCTACTAAGAACTTCTTATTTCAGAGATGGTAAAATCTAGGTCTAGAGAAGTGAAAATGGATTGTCCAAGTTCTGTCACAGCCTGCAAGTGGCCGAGGTGGATTTGAATTCCTAGCTCCTTGACCATTTTGCTTTTTATTATACTAAAATGCTTCTCTTTTAATTAGACTAGCATGAAAAATAGTCAGGGTCCTTGGCATACTGATTTAGCCCACCAGATTTTGGACACACGGAAAGGATTAGGCTTACTTCATTCTTTCTCAAATTTGAGCAAAAAGGTAATAAAATATTTTAATTTTTGACTTAAATAATTTTTACACTTTTATCATTTAACCTGAGTACATACAAACATAAAATTAGAGATAACATCCTCATGTTTATGGCTCCTGTTAAATGATTCATTAAAATGCAGATAAGCTGACGTTAATTGGATGTGGAGGATGGTGTTGTTTTGCTGAATTAAACTATTGTTCACCATCTCATTTTGGTAATAAATTTGCTGTGCCTATATGCCCATGGACTGTTTGGTTAATTGGTTTCCCCACTATTTTATTCTATGTAAATCATAACAAACCTTCATTTGCACAGTGAGTCATTTTAGCATCATTTTGTTCTCATTATGTGAGAATGGATGTATGAATTAAAGTCATTTCTTATCTCATATGAATAGCTCTATTTGTCTCTGACATAACTACAAACATAAACTCAAACTTAAGCAGTGATTTCTGGAAACAAAATTAGTTATAAGGTGATTACCCAAAGGGTATAGTTACATTAATATAAACATTAAAATGAAAACACACTATCTCCCCCCAAAATCCAAGAACTTTCAGCTCCCTGAAAATGTGTTCACAAACCCTTGGGTGTCTCCAGGCTGCAATTAGAGTGCATAATGCATTTGTTGTGAGTGCTGAAAGTATGTTCTAGACATGATGTTGCATGTTGTCTGAATAAAAGTTATTCTGATTCCTGGGTGGCACCTGTGGCTCAAAGGGGTAGGGTGCTGGTCCCATAGGCCTGAGGTGGTGGGTTCAAACCCAGCCCTAGCCAAAAACTGCAAAAAAAAAAAAAAAAAAAGAAAGTTATTCTAATTTCAAAAAAAAAAGGGCTCTAACATTCGTTGATTGTGGATGACTCTTAGTGAATGCAAGGAGATCACGGGAGTCCTTTTGCTTTTCCTCTAATTACCCACATTAAGGGTATTCCCTGCAGAAAGTGGCAGAGTTAGGGCAGAAGGTTGGGTGTCCTAGACAGCACAAGTTTCGACCTTGTGGTGACTTAGCCCAGTTGGGAAACTGAATACAAACTAAGGCTTGACCAAAATCAGATTCTCTGTGTGACCTGTGTTTCAGGCACCATGAGCTACAGTTAACAAATGATGCCTTTTGGACTAATGTAAACATAAAAGCCTCCTGTCAGATGTTTATTTTTCCATTCTTGTGATACTTTACTTAGGAGAATATTCTCTAAATCCATCCAGGTTGTTACAAAAGATATAAAAGCTCTGTGTTTTTGTTAATAGCTGAATAGTATTCCATGGTACATATAGACTATAATTTCTTCTTAATCCATTCATGTGTGGAAGGACCCAAATACAATGTAGACTTTACCCTTATAAAAGCAATTGATGTAACCGTATAGTATGTACCCCCCATATTAACCTGAAATTTTAAAAAAAGATCCTCCTTTCAGAACAATCTCCCCAAATTTATTTGGCTTAAGCATATTTTTGGCATAAGAACATCAGACCACCAGAGCTATTTTCTGAGGCTGAACAGCACCATTTGTCACCAAGGCTATGTGTCAGGACACCAGGGCCATGTGCTAGAACACTCAGGCCACATGTCAGGAATGGGTCTGCACAAAGTTTTGTTCCCTTTACCAATAGTAATCATTTCACAATGTATATGTGTGTCAAAACATCAAATGGTAAAAACTTATTTGTCAATGATAATAGAGCAGTTAAAAGAAAAAGAATGGAGTTTGTAACTAAGCCCATCTTGTCACATTACACTTCTACCAGCCAGTGGGTGGAGGCAGGAACACATTGTTCTCATCTCACTCCAACTTCAGTGGAGAAAAAGAGGCAAATGAGGGGTAGAGATTGAATTAATTAAGCCCAACACATTTCACAGGAAAGTTTAAAAGTGTGAATGTTTGAGAAGTTACTTTTCTCTGATACACTAGTAGTTCCCACCAGATAGGGTTTCAGCCACTCCTGGAGGCTTTGACCCTTTTTGGATCTTGCTTACAACACTGCTTTACCTTGTGTTATAATTACCAGTTCATATGTCCCCCTTGAAGGTTACATGTTCCTTACAAGGCATGCTATCCTCAGAGTGCCTTGTAGATGACATGAACATGATGAGAACTGATTAGATCACATAAAACTCTGAATGACAACCAAATATTTGCAGTGTAATGACTCCAGCCAGGGATAGTCTGGTATTCTCAGTGAGGTTCAAAAATGTAATATTATCCCAGATAGTGTTGACTTCATAAAATAGGCAGAAGAGGTGTAAAAGCCTGTTAGTTCCCAAAACCCCAGCCACCCCCCGGGTAGATTCCAAAAAGAGGGCTCTGTTAGCTCCCAAAACTCAGTCCCCCCACCCCCCGCCCCCCCAGGTAGATTCCGAGAAATGGCTTCAGAATGGGAAAGCACAGAGAGTCCCCAAGTTCCCGAAAACCCCCCTAGTTCCTGGTGAACAAACAATAGTAGAAACTTACTCAAGCTGTGTCTCTCAAGCTATAGTTCCTGGTGAACAAACAATAGTAGAAACTTTCTCAAGCTGTAACCCTGTCCTGAGCTAACCGTAATATTCCGCTTCTGTACTAGCTTGCTTGCCAAAAAAAGTATAAAAGTCAACCTGCCTTTGAAAACATCTGTCCCCTGAACAGGTGTAATAAATCACCATCTGATTTTACTTAAGTGGGGTCTGAGTCTATCTTTATAGGCTGCGGCAGGTACAACAGAGGAAATAGCCTTGTCCTTACCATCATCATGCAAGAAGACAGCTACTTCCAAGAACAGTTGAGATTCTGCTAAGGAAGCTCAAAGCAAAACTTTGATTTTTTTAGGGGGAAATGTGCACTGTGGTCATAGACTGTCAGGCCTTTCATGGTAGGCTTCAAAATTGCTGATTTTCTCCTCTGACCATCACTGAGGAATCCCTCCTGTTCAACAAGGCACACGCTTGACTTGAGTTGCTTTCTTTTATTTTTGTACAGCTTCTCTCCTGAGAACAGTGGATGGCAGTGGGGCTGGCTTACAGCAGAAAAGTATCTGAGAGGAAAGGCATGTGGAGCAGAGTGAAAATCTTGGCCTCTAATCTCTTAGGGATAACAAGGAATAGTTGCCTTGTACAAGTTGTGGAGCTCTAAATGACCATTTCCCTCTAATTGCTCCTTCTGCCTCCTCATTTCTGACCTTGCAGGACTGTGAATGGAGTTAATCAGAGCTCTTGATTACAGGACAAGGCTATGATCAAGATTTAATAACCAATCATGGCTACAGAACTCTTTGCCAGCAGTCACCAGGCAGAGCAAAGTTAGTGCTGGATGTATGGTACTTGCTTCAACAATGTTGTCAACCAGTTATTATCAGACATGTGATAAAGGGCATCCATTACCTTCCGGGAATTATGAGAAGTGAAAGTTGGGTAGGGATTTTCTTGGATGGGAATGGAGAAAGGGAGTAGGAGAAGGAAGAGGGAGGTCCCCCCTTCAGTGATTTTTCCACTGGGGTAGACAAAATACAGGCTCATCAACCTTAGCACTGGCAGGGAGGTGAGAGATCACAGAGTTCAACCTTCTGTCTGATTGATTCACTTATTCAACTAATACTGAATGTCTAGCAGGTGTTAGTACTAGAGATAACATAGGAAGCAAATCAGATAGAAAACCCAGCCCTTATCTAGCTTACATTCTAGAACAGGGGAGGCTGATAAACACATGCACAATGGATCATGTGATATAGCACAAAGGGATTCAGAGATCAGATAATTAAGTTCACAAACTCATCTTAGAAAAAGTGCTACATACCTCACTGCTGAATATCACTATGGTCACCTTTGAAGTATTTCCCATGGGAGGCTATGAGCCTAGTCCACCCCAAACACAAGAAACATGAAGAAAACTGTATGAAAACACGTAATAAGTACACAAAACAAGTGGCATAGAGAAAATCTTAAAAGGAATCAGAGAAAAAGTGAAGATGTTTCTCATAAAGAAGAACTGAGATAAGAATAATAGGGTATTTCCCTTAGAAACAAAGCAACAACGAGCTAGTAGAGCAACATCATTAAAGAGCTGAAAGAAAAATAATTTGTTCAACCTAGAATTTTATACCAAGTAAAGACTTTTTCACATTTCTCCTTTCATAGGAGAAATAAAGACTTTTTGAGATAAGCAAAATCAAAGTACAGATGGCCTCTGACTTACATGACATGATTTTCTTTTTATTTTACCCTGGTGAAAAAGTGATGCACATTCAGTAGAAGGAATACTTTGAGGACCCATACAACCATTCTGCTTTTCACTTTTAGTATAGTGTTCAATAAATTAACTGAGATATTCAACACATTATTATAAAATAGACTTGCTCAACTATAGTCTAATATAAGTGTTCTGAGCATTAAAGGTAGGCTAGCCTAAGCTATGATGTAATTAAATGCAGTTTCTATTTACAATATTTTCTATTTAAGATTGGTTTATGGAGACATAACTCCATCGTAAGTTGAGGAGCATCCATATTTATTGTTGTAGGTTCTTATATTCCTATTGAACTGATATAATTATTATTTTAAGTTAAAATAGATATTATAAACCCTTGAATAGCTTTAATAACAAAACAAAGAAGTATAGCTAATAATAAAATGAAAGAGATTAAAATGAATTAAAAAAGATAAAGAGGAAAAAGAGATGAACAGAGAACAGATAGGTCAAATAGCAAACAAATAGCAAGACGGCAGATTTAAACCTACCAATATTAATAATCCCATAAAATGTAAATGGTCTCAACACTCAATTAAGAGAGATATTTTCAGATTAGATTAAAAGACCCCCCCCATAGACTGCCTATAAGAAACATACTTTAAAATATGAAGACACAATTATGTTTAAAATAATAGGATGAAGGGACTCTGTTAAAAGTGACTGATGTTAAAATATTGGAGTTCAACATTATAGTCCAGTCCACAAAATAATTAAAAAGCTGAAAAGGCATATTTCAAGAATTAAAATGGTTCTCCATTTTTGCTAAATGTCTGTATGCTTCTTGGGCAATACTTCCCTGAAAATTGGCATCAGAAACTTAGCACTCCAGGTCTAGAAAGCCGAAAGTCTGACTTGTTGGTGTAGAGGCTGTGCTTGCACTGTCCCTTGATATTCCCAATTTGTCTTGCCCCTCATACATTTTCAAATATTCTTTTCCTTTTTAGGATTTGCATTTCATCAGGTCAGACCCTTTTAAGTAATGATGCCTATTTCCCTCTCATGACAAGATATTTTAACTAGCACTTCATATGTTTGTATAATACATGCAGTAATCTGTATAATCAAGTGGTTGAATCTGTGAGGATCCATACACTGTACCATATCCTTCAAAGGCATTAAAACTCCCCGAACCACAGACACAGAGGTCAAAAGCTGCTAATTTTGCTGACTGCTCCTGTATTTTATCTTTGCATATTTTTCAGGAATGCTTTCACTGCAACTCAGAGAAGCAGTGGAGAGGACTTAGAGCTCTGTTTGGGGATAAAAAGTACCTTAAATTCTAGTCCTAAACACTCAGTGATATTGGGGGAAAAATTGAACTTACCAAAAGCTCCATAAAGTATTTTCTACCTTACCAGAATGTTGTTGGCTTCCCCGAGTTCTTCTGCCAGAACAAAAGCTCTCTTGTGTTGGACAAAGAGTGGAAAAATGCTTGTTGGGTTTGGGTTGGCTTGGTTATAGAAGGCAAACTGGGTTTTCATCACCACATGGGTTATTTTGCTACCTTAGTTCTAGGAGTCACTCTGCATCTTAACCCGTCAGGGTCAGGTCTGCAGGCCAAGAGAATCATGTTTTAATTGGCCACACCATTGTGCATGGCTGGCCATCTCCAACTAATTTCAATAAGGTGTTAGTCGTTTTAAAAATCCATTATTAATACAATAATGAAAACCTGGCCCAGGTGATGAATTAACATGGCTTCACTTCTCCCATACTGTGATGGTATTTGCCCCCTCTCCAGTCTTCCTAAATTACCATAGGTGGTCAGATGTCTTGATTTCAAAGGGTATTCCTGTAGGCAAAGTGAATTGAGGATGTGGAATAATCAACACACATCATAAAGGCAATTAGAGTTAACGCATAATAAATGGTAACAAACCAAAAACCACCCAGACATTACCAACTATTAATAAAACTATAGATAATCCAGCCCTTGGCTACTATCACACACACAAAAAAAGATAGGATAAAAAAGGATATACTGTGTTAATAAGAAGAAAGCAGATGTGGCTATAATAATATCTGCCAAAGTTTATTTCAGAGAAAAGAAGATAATCAGGGATAGAGCAGGGTCAACTCATCAAGAGGACACAGAAATCATAAGTATTTACGTACCTAACAACACAGATTTTTAGAAAACATAGCAAAATCTGAATGCTAAGTGAGGAGAAATCAATTAGAGATTTTGATGCTCCTCTTTCAATAATTGCTTGAACAAGAAGACAGAAAATCTTCAAGGATGCAAAAGACTTGAATAATTCTATCAGCCAACCTGACCTAACTGATATCCGTAAAACACTCTACCTAACAATAGTAGAGTACATATTTCTTTTTTCAAGTCCACATGGGACATTTACCAAGGTAAGCCAATTCTATAATATAAAACAAACCTCAATATATTTAAAAGCATTAAAGTCATACAAAGTATGTTTTCTGACCAAAACACAAAGATATCTGGAAAATTCCCAAATATTTGGAATGTAAGTACCACTTTTCTAAATAATTTATGACTCAAAGTAGAAATTAGAAAATATTTTGAGACAGATTTCTTAGTCTGTCTCCCTGGGTAGAGTGCTGTGGCATCATAGATCATAGCAGCCTCAAACTCTTAGGCTTAAGCAATACTCTTTTCTCAGCCTCCCAAGTAGCTGGGACTATGGGTGCCTGCCACGATGCCTGGCTATTGTTTTGTTGTAGTTGTCATTGTTGTTTAGTAGACCCTGGCCGGCTTCGAACCCACCAGCTCTGGTGTATGTGGCTGACACCCTAACCATGGAGCTACAGGCTCCAAGCCAGAAATTAGAAAATATTTTGGCTTGAATCAAAATGAAAACCTTACATACTGATATTTTGGCATGCTACTAAGAAAGTACTTAGAGGAAAATTTTAAGCAGTCAGTAGACAAGAAGAAAGATTTCAAATTGATTACTTCAGCTTCTACCTTAAGAAACTAGAAAAAGCAATGTATATTTAATCCAAAAGAAGCAGAAAAATGAAAATGATAAAAGTCAGCATGAAAATAATTGAAACATCTGGGAAAAAATTGAACCCAACTTGGTTCTCTAGAAATATGAATGCAATTAATAATCCACTAGCCAGACTGATTGGGAAAGAAGAAAATGAAAGAGGTCCTACAGACATAACTACAGGTCCTACAGACACTAAAAAGATAATAAGAGAATATTGTGAATAACTATATGGCAATAGGTGTGATAAGTCTCATTAAGTGGTCATATTTCTTTAAAGATACAATTACCAAAACTTACTCAAGATGAAATGTGTAATCTGAAGAGAATGATATCTATTACATAAACTAAATTTGTAAACTTAAAAAAAAATCTTTGACACCAGATGCCTTCACTGGTGAATTCCATTATGTAAGGAAGAAGCAATAACAATTATACAACTTTTCTTCCCCCCCATTTAAGAGGATATAGTATTTCACAATTGATTCTTTGTGGTCAGCATTACTCTTATATTAAAACCCACGGAAAGGAAAGGAAAGGAAAGGAAAGGGAAACGGAAACTACCCTTTCTGCTTTCTTCTTATTAATATTAGCACAGCATAGCCTTTTTTATCCTATTATTTTAAACATGATTGTATCCTTATATTTCTTATAGGCAGTATATTGGAGGGTCTTATAGGCAGTATATAATGGGGTCAATATTACTCATGAATGTAGATACAAAAAATTCAGACAAAATTTTAGCAAATAAAATCTATCAATACACACAAGGGTTTTATCCAAGTGGTGTTTATCCCAGGAATACCAGGTTGGTTTAACATTTGAAAATCAACCAATGTAATTTACCATATTCACAAAATAATGAAAATCTGTTGAGCATTGGTATCTGTTGCTCATTATCAGGAGTAGAAGCTTGTGTAATTCTGCCCACTGCATCTTTCTATTAAAGGCACCAAAGAAAACATGATGCAGTCAAGCACTGAATGGAGCAATGCTTTATTCACATAGAAAAGAGACAGAGCAAGATAAGTTTCAGTAGTTGGTGCCAGTCCCCATGGCCCGTGGGTCCCTCCTGAAAGCTGATGCAGAGCAATTGGCCTGCACGTGCCCCTTTTGTGCTTCAGCAGAAGGACCACATCCCCTCCCTACAGAGGACAGATTTAGCAGTGATATTAGCCAAGTGTCCTATGAAGCACACACTTAAGCAGAACAAAATAGCACACCTTGAGTCTGAAGCAGATAGATTCCCACACAAGATAACAAGTTCAGCATAGGTTGTGAGGACTCTTTCTGTCTCCCCAAGAAAGTGTTCCAGGCCTAAGGCCCATTCTCATGCAGTTGAATAGGGATTAAAAGACTGCATACAGGACAATGCCTTTCCCCCAAAAGACTAATCGTTTGATTACCCCAGTAGGTGCAGAAAAATCATTTTACAAAATCTAACATTCATTCCTTATATTAACTTTGAATAAACTTACAAATAAAAATGAAAATTCCTCAATATGATGAAAGACATCTATGACAAATCTATAGCTAACATTCTTGATAGTGTTTCTGCTTAAGATTAGGAGAAGGCAAATATCTGCTCTCATCATTTCTGTTCAACATTATACTCAAGGTCTAACCAGTACAATAAGGCAAGAAAACATGGCACTCAGATTGGAAAGAAAGAAGTAAAACTATCTTTATATGTAAGGCACATACTCAGCTATGTTGAAAGTCTGATGTAATTGATGAGAAGCTACTAGAGATAATAAATAAGTTTAGGAAAACTTCATGGTATGAGATTAACATATGAAAATTAATCATATTTCTATAAATTATATTTCCAAAATTTAAATACAAATAACTTAGCATCAAAATATTAAGTACATAGGGATAAATCTCATAAAAGATATGCAATGAATATATATTGATAACTACGTGTATAACATGTACTTGAGAAAAATTAAAGACGTTCCAAAAAAAAAAGTGTTGATTTTCTAATGATGTCAATTCTTCCTAAATTGACATCTAGATTTAACACCATTTCAAACAAATTGAAACATTAATTTTTGTAGAAATATACACCCTGATTCTAAAATTCTTGTGGAAGTGAAAAGACTTGAGGCGGTGTAGGACAGCAAATGTCAAGTTTACGTAGATGCTCAGAGCCCACCTTTTGACATTGTGCCATCCCCTGGGCTATGTTACTCTGGAACTGTCATGAGCCGGGCAGTGTTGATATTCCCTGAAATACTTTGGGTTCATACTTCCATTATTTTGATGAATAGCCCCTGGGCATTTTATACCAATCTCTTTATAGAAAGATCACTTGGCCATACCTTGGGTGTTCTCTTCAGAATGTGTGTGTGTTTTTTTTTTTAATCATACAGATAGGCTAAGGATTTTCTAAATCATTGAGTTCTGCCTCTGTTTTGAGTATAAACTTTATCTTTAAATTGTTTTTCTCTTCTTGCATTTTACTATAAGCACTTAAGACAAGCCATGTGTCTACTTCAACATGGGCTTAGAGAGAGAGGGATTAAAGATGGCGGCTGAGTAACAGCTTCCCTGTAACTGGGCTTGGCAAATCTGGGGAGACAAGACTCCAGACATCTCTGGCTGGTGGGACCTGCCTACGATCATCCCTTTGAGGATACAGAGAGCCAGCAAGGGACTTCCCAGGAGGAAGACAAAAACAGTGGAAAACTGGCAAGTGGCTGTGTGTGTTCGATCAACCTAATCACGCCAGCAACTGTGAGTACAAGCAGCAGTGAGACTGCAAACCGGAAAGGCCTTACCTGTGAACTTTTTTGGTGTTCTTGGACTTGGCGCTCAGTTGAGCTGCATTGGGGAGAGCTTGAGCAAAAGTGTGGAGAACTTTGGGCATTGTATGGGGCCCCAAAAGGAGCCACTGAGCTGGGCTAAGTGAAAGCCATTGTGTGGAAAAACTGCTCCGGCAAGCTTTGCCCTCAGGGTCCCAGAACAAGGATCGGGCGGGACAAAGTAACCTAGTGACTGAGCAGCTTAAAGGC
>CAUYPK010075080.1:0-15582 GCA_963574355.1 Loris lydekkerianus
GATCCTATAATTCCTCTTCTAGGTTTATACCCAGAAGACCAAAAGTCACAATATAACAAAGACATCTGTACCAGAATGTTTATTGCAGGCCAATTCATAATTGCTAAGTCATGAAAGACGCCCAAGTGCCCATCGACCCACGAATGGACTAGCAAATTGTGGTACATGTATACCATGGAATACTATGCAGCCTTAAAGAAAGATGGAGACTTTACCTCTTTCCTGTTTACATGGATGGAGCTGGAACATTTTCTCCTTAGCAAAGTATCCCAGGAATGGAAGAAAAAGTATCCAATGTACTCAGTCCTACTATGAAGCTAAACTATAGCTTTCACATGAAGGCTATAACCCAACTATACCACAAGACTATGGGAAAAGGACCAAGGAAGGGGAAGGGAGGGGGGAGGTTTGGGTAGAGGGAGGGTAATGGGTCGGGCCACATCTATGGTGCATATTTTTATCTATAATAAAAAATAATAATAATAATAAATAAAATAAAATAAAGAATTGAGTAAATTGTGACAGAGATCCCATGGCCTGAATAGAAAAATATTTTCTATTTGACTCCTTAAGAAAAAGTTTGTTGGCTTGGTGCCTGTAGCTCGAGTGGCTAAGGCACCAGCCACATACACCTGAGCTGGCAGGTTTGAATCCAGCCCAGGCCCGCCAAACAACAATGACAACTACAACCAAAAAATAGCCAGGCATTGTGGCAGGTGCCTGTAGTCCCGGCTACTTGGGAGGCTGAGGCAAGAGAATCACTTAATCCCAGGAGCTGGAGGTTGCTATGAGCTGTGATGCCACAGCACTCTACCCAGGGCAAAAGCTTGAGGCTCTGTCTAAAAAAAAAAAAAAAAATGTTGCTGACTCCTACAAAGAAAATTTGCTAAACGAAATTCTCAATTGCACAGTCAAAGCTGGTTCACAGCCACATTAGAGTTTGTGTGAAAAGGTAAAAAGGAAGTGAGGATATTCCCTTATGGAAACCCAAGATGTCCTTTCATATCCCATTGGCCAGAACTTAGCCACATGGGCCATCTACCTACAAGGGAGGCTGAAAAATTTATCTTCTAGCTTGGCAGCCATGTAACCAACTGAAAATTGAAAGTTCTGTTACTGAAAGGAAGATTGAAAGAATGGATATCAGAGGCTAATAGTAGGGTCTTCCACAGACCATCTCCCTGGCCACCCAAATATCAATGCACACCTTTCTGAGATATAAGGCAACCAGTCCAGAGCCCTGCCCAGTTACCACATCCATCACCTAGTGCAAAATTTCTCCATCAAGCTTGGATGTGACTCCTTTTGGAGTAGTGACTCAGATACACACTGGTGTGACAAAGACAGGATAACCACAATTAAATCTCCAAGTGAGAGAAGGAAAGTATTTATGGGAAATAGACAGTAGTCGCTGGTCCTCAGCAGCTGTCAAGTTCTAAAGAACAATAACTGCATGGGTGACTCCTATGGCTCAAAGGGGTAGGGGGCCGGCCCCACATGCCAGAGGTGGCAGGTTCAAACCCAGCCCTGGCCAAAAACTGCAAAAAATAAATAAATAACTGCAAAGACTTCCTGCTGTGACAGAGAAAGTTCCGAGGTTGGCCCACCTGATTATTCCTGATTCTGCTATCTGAAGCATGTCCGTTATTTTCTATAGCTGCATCTGAAATCAGTATTGGAAACAATACCCTTGGAAATACAAAATTTTCTCAGCTTCTTTTCTACTGGTACGAGCTTGGAGGCAACAGGGGTTGAATTGAGGATTGAAAAATCATGGGTATGGTTTCTTTCAGATATTTAATAGGTTTCCATGGAGCCCCTGGATTTGAATCCTGCACAACATGTAAAGCTGTGTATGTTGGCCCTAATCCCAGCTGAGCTCAGGTTACAGGAAATGGCAAAGAAGACACTCACTGCCAAGGAAGAAGGAATCTAGACTATTGGAGAGGTGCTTCCCAAGAAGGAGTAAAAGATGGAACTCTTGCTCCCAGTACTTTGAAGCTCCTATCGGAGTCCTGACCCAGGCACAACAGGGCTCTGCTTGTACCTAAGGGGGAAGTGGCGGGGAACTTAAAGATTGAATAGAATTCTTCAGGGATCCAGAGAGTTTTAACAAGAGTACACCCCTCACACATAGAAAAAGGGGACATTTCTCTTCTCTACCCCTCACATTCATTACAATGACATTAATTATATAAATATTTTCCCCTTCCTTCTAAGCAAAGTAAAACTGTCCCTTGTCTATGAGGCATTCTTAATATTTTCAGGTCAAAATTAATGAATTCCTCTTTAGGTTTCCAATACCACTTAACAAATTGTGATCATGTACTGGCTGGTAATTAATTACTTAACTTCCCTATGCCTCAGTGTCCTTGTGGAATTAGAAGTAACTCTGTCATCAAATTGTTATGAGAATTAGATCTGTTAATACATCGGAAGCATTTAGAACAATTCCTGTTACAGGGGAAGCACTTAATAAAATTTGGCTTGATAAAATAATCACTATTATTATGAGCCAGAAAATTCCAATTTTGTATAAGCAATTGGACTGTGTTTCTGTGATTTTACTTTTCATTAAGAAATAGTAAGTAAAATTTTACTTTTGTAAGAAATATCTAAGAGACAAGAACTGAGACAGGTATGGTGAGTCACACCTTAGTCCCAGCAAATTGGGAAGCTAAAACAGGAGGCTTGCTTGAGCCTTAGAGTTTAAGACCAGCCTGGGTAATACAGTGAGACCTCGTATCTGAAAAAAAGTTGTTTTAAGGTCAGGCATAGTAGCTCACGCCCGCAATCCTAGCACTCTGGGAGGCCAACGTGGGTGGATTGACTGAGCTCACAGGTTCGAGACCAGCCTGAGCAAGAGCAAGACCCCGTCTCTAAAAATAGCCAGGCATTGTGGCTGGCACCTGTAGTCCCAGCTACTTGGGAGGCTGAGGCAAAAGAATCACTTGAGCTCAAGATTTTGAGGTTGCTGTGAGCTGTGATGCCAGAGCACTCTACTGAGGGTGATAAAGTAAGACTCTGTGTCAATAAAAATAAAATTGTTTTAATTAGCCAGGTATAGTGGCATAAACCTGTAATCCCAGGTACTTGGAAGTCTGAGGCAGGAGGATCTAGGAGTTCATAGCTGAGGTGAGCTATGATCCTGCCGGTACACTCCAGCCTGGGAAACAGAGACAGACTCTGACAAAGGAAGGAAGAAAAGAAGAGAAGGAGGGAAATGGAGGGAAAAAGAGAGAAAAAGAGACAAGAGCCAATCCTAATGTAAGTTCATTTTTTACTTCTAATTTCACTGAACTGTGAAGAAACTGGTTTTGAGATGAAAGATAGAGGAATACTAAAATTTTAAGTAGCACACTGAACCTCTTATGCCTTTGTGTTCAACAAGCATAGTAGACATTGATGGTTACATAATTTCCTGACAAAACTCAACTGGTTCAATTATATATCACTCTCCATTACAGCCCCTCTGCCTTGCACTCCCAGTTCCTGGAGCAATTGTAAATTATCTAAAGCAGCAGCTTTCTATCAGGGCAATTTTGCCTCTTGGTGGATATTTGGCAATGTCTGGAGACACAGACATTGGTATGTGGGGGGGGTGGGGGGTGAAGGTACTACTTACATCTACTGGGTATAGGCCAGGGATGCTGCTAAACTCACTACAATCCACAGGACAGAGTGCTAGGATTATAGGCATGAGCCACCGTGCCTGGCCCAGAAACCCTGATTTCTTTCTAAAGAGAATCTCATCCTTCTTGCCAAGGGGAATGGGGAATGATATGTGTGACCCTGTTCTAACCAATGAGATGTGAGAAAAGGGTTTCCAGATGCTTTGGGAAAGCTTTCATCTCTCCTAAGAGAGCCAGGTGCCCACTTCTCTCCTGTGTTCCTTCTCTCTGTCTCTCTCTGTCTCTCTCTGTCTCTCTCTCTCTCTGTCTCTCTCCCCTACTTCACATCAAGTTAGCATGCTCCAGAGACCTCCTCCAACCACAAGAGGAATTGGCCTAAGAATTGAAACAGAAAAGAGCAATATGAAGGATCCATGTCCTTGATGACATATTGAAACCACTGGACCCCCCAACACGGGAGCCCACCTGCTACTAGAATTCCCCTAATGTGCACTAACATATGTCCTCATTTTTAAAGAAATAAAATGCATCAACATCTAGCTTTGTATTAAATAACTACTGTGCCAGGGACAGTATTAGACACTGAGAATGTAAAAGTGGAGAAGACAGCCAATTGACTCAATGTAGTGGTTTTATTCTGCGGGAAGATGTAACTTCTTTAGATCCCCAAAGAAGTAATTATGGTTTGCGTTAGAGAGCCTAATGGAAGAAGTATTCCATCTCCTTGTCTGGGAAATTGTGTCTGTGTCCCTTTTTTTTTTTTTTTTTTTTTTTGAGACAGAGTTTCACTTTGTCGCCCTGGGTAGAATGTTATGACATCACAGCTCACAGCAACCTCAAACTCCTAGGCTCAAGCGATTCACTTTCTCGGTCTCCTGAGTAGCAAGGACTACAGATACCTGCCACAATGCCCAGCTACTTTTTAGAGACAGGTCTTGCTTTTTCTCAGCCTTGGTAGAGTGCTATAGTGTCACAGCTCACAGTAACCTCAAACTCCTGGGCTCAAGCGATTCCCTTGCCTCAGCCTCCCAGGTAGCTCCTCCCACAATGCCTGGCTATTTTTTTTAGAGATGGGCTCTCACTCTTGCTCAGGCTGGTCTTGAACTCGTGAGCTCAGGCAATCCACCTGCCTCAGCCTCCTAGAGTGCTAGGATTACAGGTATGAGCCATCACATCTGGCCCTTTACTAGATTCCTTCAGAACAAAGAATCAAATTGTTTTCATCTTCTCATCCTTAATATCTGCATGATTCCTTGCACACGGGTAATCAGTAACATTTGATTAATTTCATATTTATCAAAAAGATCACTTTTACGGGCTGTCTAACGTGCGTGTTGATTTTTCAGAGGGATAAAACTGAGTCCAAATGCAATGCACAATTCCATTAGCATTTCCTCCTACTTTGCCAGAATTCTTCAGGCCTCTCTAGTACTTCCAAAATGTATTTTTGGTACTTTAAGATATAAAATACAGACACAATTTAAACAAAATCACTAAGGTGGGTGCTGTGGCTCATGACTATAATCTGAGCACTCCTCTAGGAGGTTGAAGCAGAAGGATCACTTGAACTCAGGAATCTGAGACCAGCCTGAGCAAAAGCAAGATCCATCTCTACCAAAAATAGAAAAAAAACTAGCCAGGCTTTGTAGCAAGTGCCTATAGTCCCAGCTACTCAGCAGGTTGAAGCCAGGGGATCACCTGAGCCCAAGAGTTTGAGTTTGCTGTGACACCACAGTGCTCCACCAGGGCACAGAGTGACACTCTGTCTCAAATAAATTATTAAGCAAACAAACAAAATCACTAAAGTGAAAAGACAAAATTCAAGTGAAAAGACAAAATTCAAGTAAAAAGGTGGGAAGGAAGAAGTAAGAAGGAGGAGACATCTGAAAATTTTAAAGTCTTGATGATTGTGCTACTTTGCTTTGTAAATAAAAATACTTATAAAGCTAGGAGTTAAAGAACAAAACCCAAAATTACTGATCATATGTGCTTAAAAATGTTCTTTTCACTGCTCCTGACACAGCCACTAGCAGAGAATTGTCTGTCACATCATCAATGTATCTTGAAATCAATATTGCTGTCCCCAACAAGCATTCCTAAAGAGGTACATTTTATTTTTGTTTGATTGTTTGTTGAGACAGAGTCTCACTTTGTTGCCCTTGGTAGAGTGCCATGGCATCACAGCTCATAGCAACCTCAAACTCTTGGGCTTAAATGATTCTCTTGCCTCAGTCTCCCAAGTAGCTAAGACTACGGGCACCTGCTACAACATTTGGCTATTTTTAGAGATAGGGTCTTGCTCTTTCTCAGGCTGGTCTCAAACTCCCTAAAGAGGTTCATTGACCAGAGTTCCTTAATTCCTCTCATTTCCCTGGGTCATATATTCCTAATATTTCAGGCTAGTATGAAGCACCAACACTATTGCCGGGGCCAAAGTCTCCCAGTAGATAGCAATACATTTTTTTGAATGAATTGGATGGAGAATCTTGTCAGACAAGGTTCTTCCTGTCTGGATTAAGGAAATCACTTTCAGCTCTGGCATTGTCACCTTCTGAAAAATTACCAAATTATATGAAAACTCTTCTCTAAAGTTTCAGCTATTATCACATTTCCAAGAAGAAAGCATTTTTAAGGTGGCATATATTTTCCTTGAAGAATAAGTTGCTGTTAATTATGATGCTTGGTTTGGAAATCATACAAATACAAATGATCTTAAAGTAAAAGAACAGGTTATCTGAAAAGTTCAAATACAGCTATATCCAGGGACCTAACCAATACTGGCAATTTTCATCTCCTCTCTGTGTTTCTACTCTGCTCCTGTGTGTTAGATTCCTCCCAGTATCTGACAGACTCCATGTGGCTGCATGCTACATCTGAACAACTTCTGCAGAGGAACCTTGGACCATCATCCATCTGTCAGTTCAAAGTTCTCTGATTGGCCCTGCTTGCACACCTGGACCAATCCTGCGCCTAGACGAAGAGGTTACTCTGAATGCTCAAGCCTGGATCATATCCTGTTACTATTGCCAAGTAAATGAGGCCTGGGAATTGTAGCCCATTGGGATCACAGGAAGTAGGAGAGAGGCACTTACTGAAAAGAAAAGATGCTGGACAATAACAAAAAATGTCCACTACAATAAGAAAGCATTCAGTGAGATAAATCATATTACCCCAGAAAGGATGTGGGCAGTCCACTACAATAGGAAAGCATACAGTGAGATCAATCATATTATCCTACAAAGTATGTGGCCAGGTATTTAAGGGGCTGGTGACAATTAGTGCTTCTCCAACTTGAGAGTGTTGAGGGGTGGGAAAGGGAAACAGTGGCTTTCTGCCCTGGAATGAGTAACCCTGCATCATGGGAATTGGGGTTGTGTGAACTTCACAGTCTGCCCGTCCCATAGATCAATTAATTCTATTTTATTTTTACCTCAAATAACATGTTTAGCTCCTCTATAGTTTGTCATCTGAAAGACAAGATAGTAGGCCCTAATATGGCATGGGGTTCTTCTCTAATGCACTTTGAAATCCTGGGAAGATCGAGATTATAGCATCTGCTCCAGTGAGCCTGTTGAGATGACTCATGATGACTCTCGGCTATGTTTGGAACTCTTTCTGAAGTGAATAAACAGATGGCCAGCAGTGGCTAAAATTGAAAGTAGTTTGAAAAATGCTGAGAATCAATTACTATAATACTCTCCAAACCTAAAGGTCCTTCAACAATGACTGGACAATATTTATCAGGAAACATGTTCCTTCTGGAATGAATTCAGCTTAAGGAGAACAGATGTGCTCTGATATTCAGAGACATGAATTCAAAGTGATGTGAAAAAAAGAATTACTGGTTTTGCTTTCCTATTACAGAAGTGTTGAGGCATAATTAATTGATGATGATGACTTCGGAAATATTCTGTGCCAAGACTCCACCAAAAAAAAAAAGTATTTTCTTATTAACTTCCAAATAGTACATATAATACATGAGAAATTGGAAAAAGTGACCCATTTAGGAGTATGTTTGAGCCAGAATCAGCAAAATGGTGGGAAAGGCAAGTTTTAGGATCCTGAATCCTAGAAACTCTGCCAGTCCAGCTGTGAGAAGGCAGCTGTAATAGTTCAGAAGAAAATAATGAAGTAAAAGGCATGCTCATAAAATAGACACATTACCAAACTGGCAGTGGTCTTATTAGCATGCAGAAGGGTAAAATCCACATCCAGTATCTAAATTGACTATGGCAAATTAGAGGCTTGAGTCTAAGGGATAACAAATTTCAATGAGACCAGTCAAAATACAGTATCAAACAAGAATCTATAGATCCAACATAGGGTTCTAGGCAGAAGTTGAGTAGCAAGGGAACAAGATAGACCACATTGTAAATAACAGGTCATGATACACAAAGATTACCTTGTCCAACTAATTCATTCTACAGATGAATTATAAAAGTCTTGCACATAGAAGGTGTGCCAATTATTTCTCACTATTTAACAAGTTGCTTTAAAAAAAATAGTGGCTGAAATAAATTATTTGCTCACAATTCTGCAGTTTGGGCAAGGCTCAGCAAGGACAGCTTGTCACGGGTCCACATGGCAGCAGCTGGGGTGGCACAACGAGGACTAGACGGTTGACTTCCAAGATGGCCTCACTCGTAGCTGTCAGTTGGAAGATGGGCTGGGGCTGTCGGCCAGGGATTTAGTTCTCTCCCACATGGCTTCTCCACGCGGCGAGGCTGGGCTCACAGAGAGGCCATGTGGAGGACGGCTGCTCGTAACACAGCAGTCTCAGGGTAGACATACTACATGGCAGCTGGCTTCCCCCAACAAGCTGCTGGGTCTTCTGAAGGCTTCAGCCTAAAACCAGCACAGGGTCACTTCTGCCTTCCATTGGTTAAATAAAGGTCTCAGGGCCAGCGCAGGTTCAAGAGATGACTAGAGACAGGGGTGTGAATATCAGAAGATGTTTCAATCTACCACTGAGGAAATATGACTTGTACAATGTTAATTATATGCTACTATCAATTAGAGGGAATTTTTTTTCTAACAAGTCTGCAAAACAGAACATTTTTTTTAAAAAAAGAAAAAGGAAAACAGGCAGCAAAATTACTGTTATAAGGAACATGGTCACATCTCAGCTTTAAAACTCAAGAAAAATCTGGAAATCTTGAAGAAAACAAAGAGATTAATAATTACTATTGGAGGATAGAAAAATAAAATGTATGATGGAAACTTTTGAAAAACAAAATTATGGCTCAGTGCCCATACCTCAGTGGTTAGGGCGCCAACCACATACACCGGGGCTGGTGGGTTCAAACCCGGCCCGGGCCTGCTAAACAACAATGACAACAATAACAACAACAACAACAATAGCCAGGTGTTGTGGAGGGCATCTGTAGTCCCAGCTGCTTGCGAGGCTAAGGCAAGAGAATCGCTTAAGCCCAAGAGTTTGAAGTGCTGTGAGCCATGACACCATGGCACTCTACCGAGGGTGACGTTGTGAGACTCTGTCTCAAAAAATAAATAAATAAATACTTAAATAAATAAATAAATACAAAATTACATAGCCTGGAGAAAAGAAGACTTATGATAATAATAATACTCAAAGCCTGTATTTGAACATTTCACCACCAATTCCTATTCTTTTTTTTTTTGGCCGGGCCAGGTTTAAACCCGCCACCTCTGGTATATGGAGCTGGTGCCCTACTCCTTGAGCCATAGGTGGGTCTCCTGTTCTTTCTTATTTTTATTTTTTGCAGTTTTTGGCTGGGGCTGGGTTTGAACCCGCCACCTCCGGCATATGGGGCCAGCACCCTACCCCTTTAAGCCACAGCCACCACCTAAAATGTTAATTCCTACTTCCTTTTTTTGTGTGTGTGTGTGGTTTTTGGCCCCGGCTGGGTTTGAAGCCACCACCTCTGGCATGTGGGGCTGGCGCCCTACCCCTTTGAGCCACAGGCACCACCCCAAATAGAAGACACTTTTTTTTTTTTTGCAGTTTTTGGCCGGGCCGGATTTGAACCTGCCACCTCTGGTATATGGGGTCGGTGCCCTACTCACTGAGCCACAGGTGCCACCCCGGTATCCTATTCTTAAAGAAGAGAAAAGTAAGATGTCTGTTGAAATTGATCATTTATGATTTAGGTTGAAAGAATTTCCTGGAAAATAAGATGGATAATAAGGAGACTATGAAATTTTTTTTTCTCAAATCTTTAAAAAGAGAGGCTATGGTTAAATACTCTATCAGAAAGTTTTCTCTGCCCCTAGAGAAAAGGACTCCTCCATGATGACTGTCCCCTCTGAAGCCGTGACGTTACTAGGGAGTAGTGACACTCTTTGGAGAGTCCATCAGCTATACCTGCTCACCTGCATTATTATTAACCCGTACATGCCCCTGTCCTTGTCCTTTCCCTACGTCCCTTCTACACTGGAGGTTCCTTGGAGGCTGCAATCATATCTTGATCTTCTTGTCTCAGGGCCTACAACTTGCTTTTAACAAAGTATGTACTCAATAAATAAAGCATTTTTGGCTTGCTGCCCATAGTACAGTAGTTACAGCACTGGCCACATACATCGAGTCTGGTAGGTTCAAACCATCCTGGGCCTGCTAAATAACAACTACAACAACAACCACAAAAAGATAGACAAGTGTTGTGGCGGGCACCTGTAGTCCCAGCTACTTGGGAGGCTGAAGCAATAGAATCACGTAAGCCCAAAAGTTTGAGGTTCCTGTGAGCTGTGACACCAGCTGTGAGCTGTGATGCCACAGCACTCTACCGAGGGCAGCATAGTGAAACTGCCTAAAAAAGAAAAAAAAATTAAATTAAATAAATAAATCATTTAGATACTTTCACCCAGCTAACTGATTGGATGCTAAGCATAATGATTAAGTAACTATTTATTTGTTTAATTCAATTGATATTCACTGCACATTGACTCTGTGCCAGGTGCTATGCTTTATTTTATTTATTTATTTTTTGAGACAGAATCTCACTTTGTCGCCTTCCATAGAGTGCTATGGCATCATAGCTCACAGCAACCTCTAATTTGTGGGCTTAAGTGATTCTTTTGCCTCAGCCTCCCTAGTAGCCGGGTCTACAGGCGCCAACCACAATGCGTGACTATTTTTTTCTTGTGTGTCAGCCCAGGCCAAATGCACCAGCCCCAGTGCATGTGGCTGGTACCCTTACCACTGAACTACAGGCGACCAGCCAGGTGCTATGCTTTATGATACGAGATACCATGTTTGTAGTCAGCAAACATGGTTAGTGTCCTTATTGTATAGTAAGAAGACCATATAACTATAACTATATATCAATATAGCTTTTTAAAGAAAAAGTAGAGAAGGATATGAGAAATTAAAAGAAACTACTTGATCTGGGGAGATAAAATAATAAGTGGTTTATGAACATGGACTCTAGAATTGGACAGGCTGCAATTTTCTTAACAACTCTGAACACTGATTTTTGATCTGTAAAATGGGAATAAAAATAGTATTTATCTGGTAAAATTCTTGCAAAATTTGACCTTGGTTTGTCAGTGCCCATTGGACTCATTTTAGTTTTTGAAGTTCTCTTTTGAGCTGTGCTATATATAAAAATTGACTTTTCATAGAGGTCTTCCTCTAAGAAAATATTCTTTTGTTTTATCTTAAAGATCTTTCAAAAAACTAAGATAAATTTTGCTTTTTATTTTTAATAGGCTAAAACTCTAGCCGGGCATTGTGGCAGGCACCTGTAGTCCCAGCTGCTTGGGAGGCTGAGGCAAGAGAATCACTTAAGCCCAAGAGTTTGAGGTTGCTGTGAGCTGTGACACCACATACTCTATGGGGGGGTGACATAGTGAGACTCTGTCTCAAAAAAAAAAAATAAGCTAAAATTTATTTTATTTTGCAATTGCCATATGGGTTCAATGGACCCTTAGAAAATCAAAGATAAATTATGATCTTATTTTTCCTATATCCTGAAATATTTTTCTATTTCATCATCCCAGGAATTGGTTTACCATTACTGATCAATTATTCTTTTTTGTTGTTGTTGTTGTTTGTTTGTTTGTTTAGTTTTTGGCCAGGGCTGGGTTTAAACCTGCCACCTCCAGCATATGGGGCCAGCGCCCTACTCCATTGAGCCACAGGCACCACCCTGATCAATTATTCTTAACTATGATTTTTTAAAAGGTTAAAATAATGAGAAAATGGGAGAATTATGAAATTACTCAGAAGGATGATGCAATAGTGAAATAAATCACCACTAATACATCATTCTTATTATACTAACCAAGTATTGTACTAATTAAAGTAATTTTTAGCTGGGCACAGTGGTTCATGCCTGTAATCCCAGCACTCTGTGAGGCCGAGGCAGGTGGATTGCCTGAGCTTACAAGTTCAAAGCCAGCCTAAGCCAGAGCAAAACCTCGCCTTTAAAAATAGCTGGGCATTGTGGTAGGCGCCTGTAGTCCCAGCTACTCAGGAAGCTGAGGCAAGAGAATCCCTTGAGCCCAAGAGTTTGAGGTTGCTATGAGCTATGACACCACAGCATTCTACAGATGATGACAAAGTGAGACTCTGTCTCAAAAAAATAAAATAAAATAACTTTTAGAAAAGGTATAAAAGATAAGTGAAAAACTATCTTTGAGTCTTTTATTTTTTTAACACTGTTGAGAGGCTTAGGTGGGTGGATTGCTAGAGCTCAGAAGTTTGAGACAGCCTGAGCAAGAGTGAGACCCTGTCTCTAAAAAATAGCCCAGCATTGTTTAATCCCAGCTATTGGGGAGGCTGAGGCAAGAGGATTGCTCAAGCCCAAGAGTTTGAGGTCACTATAATCTGTGATGCCATGGCACTCTAGGGAAGGTGACAAGGTGAGACTCTGTCTCAAATAAATAAATAAATGAACAAACAAACACAGTTGAGAAATGTGAGTGTATAAGTCAAGTTCAAGAGATAACAGAGTTCAGAAATGGGGAGGTAGCTCTTCCTGTGTACATAGCTATGACAACAGTAAAGTGGAAAGTGAATAGGAAACACTGATAATCTCGAAACCCCTCAGTTAGAGTGAAGGTACAGAAGAGGCTTGTAATTTTTTATACCCCCAAGAAGGGCTGTGCTAGGCTCACAGTATGTTTTTATTTTTTTTATTTTTTTATTTTTTGCAAGTTTTGGCCAGGGCTGGGTTTGAACCCACCACCTCCAGTATATGGGGCTGTCACCTTACTTCTTGAGCCACAGGTGCCACCCAGTATGTTTTTAATAGATAAGTGATTGACTATGTGAAAGAAATGGACTCAAATCAGTTCTTAATGTCAGTAAAGTGGAATGATTACAAGCGTGAATCTTCAAGTCCAATTAATCTGGGTTCTGACTCTTGGCTCTGCACTCACTACATGTCGGACTATAAGCAAATTAACCCTCTGAGCCTCAGTTTTACCATCTGTAATAGAAGGCTGATAATGTTAGCAACCTCATAAGATTGATATGATACCTAAATAACATAATGCAAAGAAATACATAGGGCTCAGTAGGTGCTAGGCTCTAAAGTTAATCAATATGAATGCCAGTTTTTCCTAGTTAACAGATATTTTTCATCAGCATAGCAGTCAAATGTGCAAGGCCAAATGTTCACAGCATTAACAAAAAATAGTCTCACATGATTATTTCTATTAAAGCAGAATCCAGATTTTCATTTAATGTTGTTATTTTTTATGGTATTATATTTGTTAAGGGAATGAATTTAAAATCTGGGGCTGGCTTTTCTCCTAATATGGCAAGAAAGAGAGTTCCTTAGGAATCATTGAATAGCACTGAATTAGACCTTATAAAAACTAAAGAGAAGAAGCAGTCCAGGGCCCGGCAGCAGGCGGAGAGGTGGGAGCCCTCCCTGCTCCAGCCCGTGCAGCATCATTTTTCGCAGATCTAGAAAAAAATAGTTCTATGCTTCCTATGGAATCAGAAAGATCTTGAATAATGAGTGCAACCTTATTTAATAAGAACAAATCTGGAAGCATCACTTTACCAGACTATACTACATGGCTATCATAATTAAAGCAGCATGGTACTGGCATACAAATAGAGACACAGACCTGTGGATCACAGCAGAGAACTTGCACATGAAACCATCCTCATAGTCCCCTCTGATCTTTGACAAACCAGACAAAAACATACACAGGGAAAAAGAATCTCTATTCAATAAGTGGTACTGGGAAAACTGGATAGCCACACATAAAAGACTGAATCAGGACCCCCATCTCTTGTCACTCCAGAAATTAGTCACAGTGGACAATAGACTTAAACTTATAATAAGAATTCTAGAAGAAAATGTTGGAAAATCTTATAGATAGTGGCCTTGGTAAAGAATTTTTGAAGAAGACCACAAAGTAGTCACAGCAACAACAGAAATAAACAAATGTGATGTGATCAAATTAAAAAGTATCTGCCCAGCCAAAAACACAATCAGCAGAGCAAATAGACAGCCTACAGAATGGGAGAAAATATTTGCATGCTGTTCATCCGATAAAGGGCTGATAACCAGAATCTATAAAGAACTCAAGCAAATCAGCAAGTAAAAAATGGGCAGAAGACGTGAACAGAAACTTTTCAGTCACTCCAGACTAATTTCTGGAGTGACAAGAGATGGGGGTCCTGATTCAGTCTTTTATGTGTGGCTATCCAGTTTTCCCAGTACCACTTATTGAATAGAGATTCTTTTTCCCTGTGTATGTTTTTGTCTGGTGGGACTGCAAACTAGTACAACCCCCAAATAAAGATAGACTAAAGGGCAAAACCACATGAAAAAATGCCCCATGTCTCTAATCATTAGGGAAATGCAAATTAACACCACATTAAGATATCAGACTTAACTCCAGTGAGACTGGCTTATATCAAAAAGTCCCCAAGCAACAGAAGCTGGTGTGGATGTGGAGAGAAAGGAACACTCAGACACTGTTGGTGGGACTGCAAACTAGTACAACCCCCATTGGAAATTCTGTGGAGATACCTCAAAGAACTAAAAGTAGACCTCCATCGATCTAGCAATCCCACTACTAGGTATTTACTCAGAGGAAAAAAACAAAAAATTTAATGAGAAAGACTCTTGCACTCAAATGTTTATTGCAGCACAATTCACAGGGTCAAAAGATGTGAAAACAACCCAAATGGCCATCAATACATGAGTGGATTAATAAAATGTGGTATATGTATATTGTGGAATACTACTGAGCCATAAAACATAGTGATCTAGGAGTATCTTTTGTAACAACCTGGATGGAATTGGAGACCATTTTCCTAAGTGAAGTATCATAAGAATGGAAACACAAACACCACATGTATTCAGTACTAAATTGGAACTGGTTGATTAACTATGTGCACATAAGGAAGCAAAACTCAATGGAATTCAAGAAGCCTTGAAGGGGCTCCTTGAAGGGGAGAAGGGGATAGGCAAATTTACACCTAATGGGTATAACACACACTTCCTGGGTGAAGGGCGTGCTTATAACTTTGACTTAAAATATACAAAAGCAAACTATGTAACCAAAATGTGTGTACCCCCATTATATTCTGGGGGAAAAAAGTATGTCAGAAAGAAAGAACAAAACAAGTGAAAACAATAATGTAAATAAACGATGGGTGCGGTGGCTCACACCTATAATCCTATCACTCTTGAGAAAAAAAAAAAACTAAGGAGAAGAGTAAAATTCCCTTTCATCATGTGAAAATTGATTAGCACTCATACTACAGGAAAATCACCTAAAACCACTTTCTCAGGGCCTAATAGATACAATGTATTCACAACAGAAATGTTGTAATATTCTATTTGTACCAGATCTTACCCATATGCTCAATGAAAACAAGGCCTGGGAATTAATACCACATCTTTTCAAGACATTTGCTAACTAGGTGAGAATAACATTAATAATGATACTCACAATTATGATAATAGTATCTAGCATTTAATAAACCATAAGTATTTCA
>CAUYPK010075081.1:0-15411 GCA_963574355.1 Loris lydekkerianus
CACTCCTGAAATGAGTTAATTTGTAGATAACTCACAACTCCTAAAGCTAAATGTCATTTTTATTTTTCTCCAACATTGTCAATAAATGTGATCACCAAGGTCAGAACTTTTTTCAAAAGTTAGTTTGCTCTATTATTCTTACAGTTTCTGAATTTTTCTTTAGATTACATTTGATATTTTTAATGCAGTTCTCCTACCTTGTGAATTCTTTAAAGTGAGCACATGTATACATTCACTTAGTGCACTATGTTTGAGGCACCAGGTTGTATTAGGAACTAGAGTTTTATCAGTATGCTTCCCGTCAACAAGTCGTGTAGGGAAGCAGTTTAAACCAAAAAATCCTGGGCAGTAGGATTGATGCTAATAGAATAATATGCACAGGGAAGAACTCCAAAGTAAGTATGAGGTTGGGGGTAATGTGTCATCATAGACCTTGGCATTGCAGTGGAAAGCATAGCAAAGCAGGATTTCTCTCCTCTCTGGCTCAATTCATACCTAGGATGAGGCTTCACATATACCTGTGTGGTTCAGCTTAGTCATACCTGCCAGTGCTACACTTCATGACAGAGAAACCCTTTCTCCACTCCTGGATCATAAGGCGTTAATGGTAAAGAGTCAAACATCTTAAGTGGCACAATAAGGCAGAAAGTGGCTAAAAGCAAAGCTATTTTTATTTCTAGTTTCAGTCAGCCAGCACTTAACGGCTTAAATGTAAAGAGAAAGGTATATAACAATCTCTAAAACTTTATCAAGGCTTATTTTTCTGAAAGGTTAAGTTAGGAAAAAAAAAAAAACTGGGCTTAGAACCTGACATCCTCCACCAAGTAGGTCATTTTACTTTGAAATGGAAAATGCCTCATTTGTGGATGGCTTATAGGTAAATGTGCTGAGTATGTGCTTGTTGACCCATTGTCAAGCCTGGTATGCTAACGTGCACAATATTTTGAGTCACAAGAAAAGTGCATTCAGTCAACGTTCTATTAAAAAGATGTTACTCATTGTACGTGTCCCTGCAAGTTCATGGAAAAAGAGAAGAACAAGTGAGCACGAGCTAATGGACGTTTTATCTTACATGAGCAGTCAGGAGAGACACTGCACTTCTACTCCCACATTTTTGTTTTGTTTTGTTTTTTTTTTTGAGACGGTCTCACTCTGTTGCCCTAGATAGAGTACCCTGGCATCACAGCTCACAGCAACCTCAAACTCTTAGGCTTAAGCAAATCTCTTGCCTCTGCCTCCCAAGTAGCTGGGACTACAGGTGCCCACCACAACACCCGACTATTTTTTGGTTGTAGCCATCGTTTGGTGGGCCCGGGCTGGATTCGAACCTGCCACCTCAGGTGTATGTGGTTGGCGCCTTAGCTGCTTGAGCCACAGGCACTGAGCCAAGAGTTTTTTTCTGAGACAAGACTCACTTTGTCGCCTCCGGTAGAATGCCCCCATGGTGTCACAGCTCACAGCAACCTCAGACTCTTAGGCTTAAGAAATTCTCTTGTCTCAGCCTCCCGAGTAGCTGGGACTACAGGTGCCCACCACAATGCCCAGCTGTTTTTCTGTTGCAGTTGTCATTGCTTAGCTGGCCTGGGTACGAACCTGCCAGCCTCAGTGTATGTGGCCGACGCCATAACCACTGTGCTACAGGCACCAAGCCAACTACTCCCACATTTTGTCCTTAGGATTTAGTGGTCCTAGGAGGTAACTGACATCTTCACTATGTCCTGTTCACTGTTGAAAGAAATGAGACAAGCAACTCTAGCAGTAGCAAGTGGCTGTTCGTTTGGATCACACTTTCTCAAATAGAACCCTTACCTAAGGATGATATTCAACAGTAATTGCCATAATTTGTTGAACAAAGTACATCAGGCAGGGCATTTCATATAGGTAATTCATTTCATTTTTACAATTGCAGAAGAAACTGACCATAAGTCTGTGGTCATATGCCATGTGGCAGCAGGGTTGAGCAGTCTCTCTCTTGCCTGTGGGAGTCTTGGATGACGTGCACCGTGCCAAGGCCCTGGCTCTGGGTAGTAAGTTGAGAGTGTATGTTGCCGTTGAGGTTTTGTGTGCCTGTGAAAGTAACTGTCCACCACAAGCAAGATGTGACAAGCCATCTGGCCCTCTTGCTCTGCCACCCTCTGCAATTTTCTCCAGCATTTGCATTCATTTTTAGGGTGTCTGATTTCCACACTTAATACCTGGACACTTTCCGTTATTCTTGGTCATGTCATCTTTCTCTTGGAATTGATAATGTTGAACTAGAGCTTTTGGCTGAGAACTTCTTCATACACTTAGGTTTCTAAAATGTTTACATGAACTTCGAAATCTGGCACAGTTACCTTCACATGCACGCAAAACTCAACTGCAACATACAAACATTCCCTTACTTCCTAGCTGCTCTGTACAGGGGGAGGCGTTAACCACCTGAGTGCTACCACATGGAGGGAGAAGAGAGAGTGTGAATTTTGTGAGCTCATTTGGAGTTGGGGCTTAATCCACAGCAGGGACAGCTTAAGCAGGCCCTGCCACCATCCACGTCGAGGTTGCCTCTACAGGTTTGTAGGGGCACTGTCCTTAGGGGTCAGTCATTCTGTCAGAGAGACTCTAGGAACCATGTCTTGGACTTCTGAGGCTTCACAGCACTCTGAGCTCTGGCCCTCTGGATGGCCCATGGTCACTGGGACTGGTGACTGATGGGTTCTGCAACATGACATCACTTAGTTCAGGGGAAGCCTCCACCATCTTTTCTTTATAAGCTTCTGCAGCAGGTATCACACCTGGATCTCTGTCTCATGAAAGAGATGGTTATGAATTGTCATTGCCTCCCATAAAGAAAGATGGACAAAGTGTAGGCCCACAGGTTCATTTTGGAGATGAAATGTCCCCAGATGGAAACCCCAGAAATTTGAGTCCCAAGTTAAACTAAAATTATTAACTACAAACAGACAATTTTCAAATTTCAAACTGATTTTTGAAGATCTGCTCAAAGGAAGACTCTGGTTTTACACACTCTTTTATTTACTCTTCCATAAAATGCAGTAGAGCCTCCATAGTTGACCACCTCCTTACATTGACCGCCTCAAGCTGACCTAATTTACATAGACTAGACATGCACCACATCTACACGTCAGTATAGTAGGCCTAGTTCCGAATGTTGACCAGTTCATTACAGTCCGTTGGGTGGTAGTAAGGAGTACTTAGCTATTGCCCACATTGCTTTTAGCTTGCAGCCACAAGGGTAAGAATGTTCCATTGTGTGAACAGTTGCCAGCTGTGAGTAGCATTCCTGTGTGGAATATGGAAAATAACTGACAATTCCAAAAGTCATCCTGACTGGATCAAGAAGCATAATCAATGTTTATGTTACTCAGTTCTGCCAAACTATGTGGTTTCATTCAAAGGCAAACTTTCCTATAGCAGATTCAGGCTTCCAGTCTACCTGCCTGCCATCTGCAGTAGTCTCTTTCTTGACTGGTCCATGTGCCCTTGTGCAGGCTAGTCACTATGGCAATGGCCATGAGAAGGTAGGGCTCTGACTGGCCAGGCCAGTCCCATGCCCATTCCTGAACTAAAGAGCAAGGTTATCCACACCTGATGGACTAGCCATCTGGTCTGTGTGGAGAGGTGGGTAGTTGTCTAAAGGAAGCCAGGGGAAGGGGGAAGGAGGCTGGAGATAATACCTACTCTGTATGGATAGCTTTTTGTCTGCTCTAACTTATAGAAAAGTAAATCCCTTTGGTAATTTATTATTAGTAACAAATTCCTTGAGAGGCATCTCAGAGAGACACTATGATTTTAAGCCATTGTTCCAGAATCTTGGAGGAGGTTTTGGAGCAGCCTGAGGGGGGATCCGTATGGGTGAAGCTCAGACTTGTTCTGTGACAGGGCCTGATGGGAGCTGGAGTCAGGTGGAGGGCACCAATCTCCAGTGTCTTTGGCACTGGGGACCAGTTTCATGGAAGACAATTTTTCCATGGAGGAAAGATGGAGGGCTGGTTTGGGGATGATTCAAGCACATTACATCTCCACCTCAGATGATCAGGCCTTGGATTCTCATCAGGAGCACACAACCTAGACCCCTTGCATGTGCAGTTTACAGTAGGGTTCGTGCTCCTATGAGAATCTAATGCCAGGAGGCAGAACTCAGGCAGTGATGCGAGTGACGGGAGCAGCTATAAATACAGATCGTGCTTCACTAGCTCACCTGCTGCTCCTCCTCCTGTGTGGCCTGCTTCCTAACAGACAGTATACATCTGTGGCCTGGGGGTTGGGGACCACAGATCTAGGGGGTCTAGATGAGGGACTCCAATGCAGGGGGCTGTTAGGCTGAGGGTCGGCATTAGGGTCCTCTGAGCTTCTAGGAAGGGCAGGATACTTGAACAGAGTGAACTGAGGAACACTAAGGCCCATGAGATGAGTTGCTCTTACATATGCACAGCCCCTGGCACAGTAAGTGTTGAATGAGTGAATAATTGAACAACACGAGGACTAGGGACAACATTACTTTTTGTGATCATCATTGTGGATGGAAGGGTCAAATGGTGGCTTCAAAGAAGGTGAACTTCGTGTGTTCTTTTCCAGACACATGTGGTGACCTTCCCACAAGTGGACAACGTCTCCAACGTTTTTACTCTTCTGGCCGTCTTCCCCCTTACCATCCCAGAGGGTGTCAGTGCAAGCCAACTGGGCATACCTAACTAGTTATCAACTTACATGGTAAACTAGCACCAAGAAATGAGGAAGATGAGGCCAAATATTTTAAATTCCTTTTAGACTCATTGCTGCATTTTAATGAACCAGAGCATGTAGATTCTTATTTCCTTGGCTACTACTAGCAGCTTCCCGGGTGTGGAAGCAGCATGCCTCATGTGGTTTCTGATATTGATTACTCCAGAGAAATGTTCCCTTGGTGCTCATCTCACCCACCTGCAGTGCTGTGGGTGTCGACAGAAGCCCTGGTGAGTTGGAAAACTGACCCCAGAGGATCTAGCAATGCAATGGGGTCAGAGAAATCCGGCTTCAGATCTCAGCTGCACTGTATACCTACTGGGCAAATGGCTTGTATCCTAAGGTTGATTGTAAGGACTAGAAAGTGTCTCTGTGAGCAGCCCAGGGCTGTGCTGGAATGTTGCTGTCACCTCCCTGTCACCAGAGTGAGACTGCACACAGGTGGAAGGAGCACTGGGGCCAGGGGGGATCGCTAAGTTCCTTCCTTTATCTTACTACAACCCTTTGGGCTCTGTCTAGTTCACAGGAGAATCATAAATTTGAAATAATTGAATTCACTCAAATAAAAATTATTTTCAAATGTGCCATATGTACCAGGATCTGTCAACAGAGTGAACAAGGCCAACTAAATGGATGACGCCAAGTGCTGGAACGGACCTTAAGGGGGTGAGGAGAGTGGCCAGTGCCCAAGGGGGTCAGGGGAGGTCTGTCTTTGGAAGGAACATTCAAGCGGACATCTAAAGAGCAGGAGGTGAGAACAGTGCTAGAAAGCGAACACGCCAGACTCAGCTCTATCACCTGCGTATTTTGTGAACTTTGGCAAGCCTCTGGCCCTTTCTGGGCCTCAATTTCTCGCATGAAGGAAGGTACGTGTTCAGCTCCTGGTCTCGGCCAGGGCACCTGGACGTGCACGTCTCCGCTGTCAACACCAGGTGGCGCTGTGCTCTTTGCTTCTCAACCTCAGCTCTATCCGAGCTCAGGGTGTAGGACTCCAGCCCTAAAACGTCTACAGAATGTATTCCTTAGGCCCCAGGGAGAAAGTGCTAAGGTAAAATGCGATTCTTGCGGGGCCTTCATCCTCCTGAACTAAGATCTGCAAAAACCACATCCCAGGCAAGGTGGCTTTTGTCAGCACCCTGGGTCCTGCATGGGTAGCTGAGTGATGGTTGGACAGAGTTTTTGCCAAGTCCCAGGCCAGATTCCACCACTCTGCTCACAGCCTTGGCATCTGCATCTGCACGATATACTTTGAATTTGAACAAGATGTGTTTCAGGGAAAGGCCTAGATCATTCCGCTATTGATTTAAAGAGCGTAGGTTTGGAATTCTTGAAAAACTCTTGGTTCCAGTATCTGAAAGCCAGTGTATGTGTGGTAGCTAAAGAATACAGACTCAGAGTTAAGAAGCCTTGCATTCAAATCCCTGCCCTACTATTTACCAGCCAAATAACAGACTCAGCCTCTCTGATCCTTAATTTCCTCTTTCAGAAAGGGAGATCATAGCAGTAACCATCACAAGAAGAAGGGCTGAGGATTAAAAGATGTCTGCCAAGGACTGCACTCAGGTCCTGGCACGGAGTAGGAGCTCAGAATATCTTTGCTTCCCTTAATTAAGCCAGCAGCTCTGCATAACTTTCCTGAAGAACAAGTAAAAATGAAATATGTGTATATATATATATATATATATACACACACACACACACACATATATGGTTAGTTAATACTATGCAAGGAACACTCATAAATATTTATCTGTGTTTGTAAAAAGGATCCAAGTTGTTCTTTACGAATTCATAGTTTCTGCCTGGCTGAGTCTACTACAAGATTTTTAAAAATTCTCACTGATCTCTTCTTGCATTGTTTTTCCTTTATGGCTTTTCCAGGCTGAGCACTGCTAGAGATGAGGTTAGATAAAAAGCTACTTATGGTAAGGGTTTAGAAATCAGATGAGGCAGGCAGCAGGGCTTCCCTTTTGCAGGATCTTCTGCCCTCCCCCTACTCTTTCTTGGTTCTCAAAAATGTTTTTCTCAGTTCAACTTGAGGGTAGTAGAGAAATGAGTGGAACCAGCTCAGTGAACAAGGTCACCCAACATCACGAGACTATGACATCGCTGTCAGCTCCTGTCCAGGAAAAACCCAGGTCTCAAATAACCAAGGGAAAGGGCAGGTCATCTTCATGGCAGGTTGACAGAGCTCATCGCAAGCCTCCATTAAATATTGGGGCCTGACAGTGTTGCTAAAAATGGGACCACACCTGCCTCTGGTCAGTTGGCCCAGGCAATCCTGCTGTCCTCACATGCTCAGAACAACAGAATATCACTAACAGGGTAGGCTTTTTTCCCCTTTCCTAGAAGAAAGGTTACCAACTGCCAGAATCAAAATAGAATATGAACTGTGTCACAGGAATCCTGTCCAATCCAAACACACTCATACTGTTCAACGCCCTTGGGTTGGGGGTAGAGCCGATAAGCAAAATCTCCAAGTTATTATCGCACTATTGGAACTGACATTGCAGAAGGCCTCTCTCCGGGCTGGTCAGGTTTCTGCAATGCTGCATGTCAGGCAAATCACATTTTTCATGATCCAGAAAGACACTGTTTTCATAGATGGACCCAGATACCAGGCTTGACATAGAGAATTATTAAAGTGAGTGATTGTCCCCAACTTTATCCATTTCCTAAATTCATACTTTTAGACACTACTTTCTTTTTGTTTTTTGTTGTTTTTTCCATGCTTAGCTTAAAATTCTTTATTCTTCTTAATGGTGTGACACAGTTTTTCTTTTTTTTTTTGTGACAGAGTCTCGAGTTGTCACCTGGGTAGAGTACTGTGGCATCTTAGCTCACAATAGCCTCCAACTCAGGCTCAAGTGATCCCCTTGCCTCAGTTTTTTCTATTTTTAGTAGAGACAGGGTCTCACTTTTGCTCAGGCTGGTCTCAAACTTATGAGCTCAAGCAATCCACCTGCCTCAGCCTCCCAGAGTGCTAGGATTATAGGTGTGAGCCACCATGCCCGGCTGTGACACAGTTTTTCATAAGGTCATGAAATACCCATGGTAACTTTCCTGAAGAACAAGTAAAAAGGACAAAATTAGAGAATTCAGTGCTTGGCAGGTTTGTCTTTTATGTACATGATGAATATTATCTTTTTCTCCAAAGCTTTAATTCAATCTTGGTTTAAGAGACTCATCCTTGAAGGACTATCCCTGCCCTTTGACATCTTTGAAAATTATTCAATATGTGAATAGTATCCACTTATATTTTAACTTCTTTATAGCATCATATTTTCTTCTGTCACTTACACTTTAGTGAAGTACAGAAGGTCTTTGAGAAATATGTGTTACTACATCTTGTTTATTTTTAATTTTAATTTTTTTATTGTGGTAAAAATGCATAATTTAAAATTTACCATCTTAGTCTTTTTTTTTTTTTTTTTTAAACAGAGTCTGAAGCTGTCACCCTAGGTAGAGTGCCATGGCATCACAGATCACAGCAACCTCCAACTCTTGGGCTTAAGCACTTCTCTTGCCTCAGCCTCCGAAGTAGCTGGGACTACAGGCGTTGCCACAACGCCCAGCTATTTTTTGGTTGCAGCCGTCATTGTTGTCTGACAGGCCCAGGCTAGATTCAAACCCGCCAGCTCCAGTGTATGTGGCTGGTGCCCTAGCCGCTGAGCTACAGGTGCCAAGCCACCATCTTAGTCATTTTTAAGTGAAAACTTCAGTTCCATTAAGTATATTCATGTCATACATTAAGTTTTCTAGAAGCAAAGCTCTCTTAGATGTCAACTACCTGCAAGTCTTTCCCCCATGACATTATACTTTATTTCTAGGCCTAAATTTACTTTTCAGGGGTTTAAAAGTTTTTGAAAAGTAACCCTGAACAAAATCCATGGGCATGACTTAAAATATGGGGAGCACTTAGAGAAGGTTATGAAGCTATTTCATCTATTTCATCCTCAATCTATCACGAGCCAAACTGTCTTTTGGCTGGACTGACAAGCAGAGACCTGGCCTTGATACTGCTGGATGACAGCCCTGATTAAGGCCCTCCAGTGGCTGCCATCTCACCAGAGTAACATCCACACGCCTGACCCATCTCTCCACCTCTTGATCCAACCCACACTGACCTATCTGAGCTCACCGCCTTCTGCCTGGCCACACTGGCCTCCTTGCTATCTCTCAAAAATGTCAAGCTCATTTCCTCTTAAAGGCCTTTGCGTTTATTCCTACCTCTTCCTAGAATAATCTTCTTAAATTGTATAGAGAAGTAGAACCACTTACAAAAACAAAAACAAGAAACCTACCCAAGAATGTCAATGTGTAGCCACGTTTGAGAACCAATGACCTAGAAAGTTCTCAAAGTGTGGTCCCAGATCAGCAAGAGCAGCATCACCTGGGAACCTCAAACTTGGTTCCCTTGCTACTTGTTAGAAAATGCAGGTTCTCAGTCCCTGCCCCAAAAGGCCCAGAAATGAGTATTTTAATTTATTTTTATTTTTTATTTTTATGAGACAGAGTTTCACTGTGTCACTCTCAGTAGAGTACTGTGGTGTCATAGCTCACAGCAATCTCAAACTCTTAGGCTCAAGTGATCCTCTTGCCTCAACCTCCTGAGTACCTGGGACTACAGGTACATCCCACAACACCCAAGTATTTTTTAGAGACAGGGTCTCCCTCTTGCTCAGGCTGGTCTTGAACTCATGAGCTCAAGCAATCCACCTGTCTCAGCCTCCCAAAGTGCTAGGATTATAAGCACGAGCCACCACAACTGGTTTAGGAATATGTATTTTAACAAGGCCTCTGAGTGATTCTGATGCACATCAACTTTTGAGAACCCTTGTCCTACATCCTTGGCGCTTACGGTGAACCATGTGGACCAGTAGCACCACAGGCCCTGGAAGCTTGTGAGACATGCAGATCTACTGAATGAGAATCTGCATGTTAGCAGTCTCCATAGTGACTCATCTGCACACTGAAGATAGAGGGCCTTCCTAACTACTTTGTCCCCTGAAAGGGTAGAAGCGATAACACATTGGTGGTAGGAGCCCACATGGTGCCCAGATCTTGGATTCTAACTATCTTTTAGCACCAAAAGGAACTAGCCTCATTGGAGAAAACGCTGATTCCAGAGTTAGGGCAGAGAAAGTACCAGATAAATCTGAAACATTTTGTTGTTCCTGAAAATAAGGAAACGCTTAAAGAATGATGGCGTTGGGTCGAAAAGACAGAGAAGCCAGTTTAAAAGATTCTCAATGACTGAATCTGAGAGAATCTGATAGTAGAGGCTTATAACCGATTGAATAAAATAAAAATCCAGGAGTTCACAGTTATATAAAGAAACAAGTGATTATACAGAGGGTGCCCAAAAAATGTACACACATTTTAAGAGGAGAAAAATGTGTTTCAAAATTGTAATACTCAGGGACCGTGGCCATTTGGAATTATTCTATGCTGTAAGCTCCCAGCCGGTAAACAAAGCCCTTCCTTTTATAAACATGGTGTTTGGGTTTTCTTTCTCTCTGTTGTGCCTCATCTTCCTGCAACATTTTTGATTCCCTGACCGAGATCACCTTTGGAGAGAACACTCACCTGGTAGTTGCCACCAATCCTCTGGACACCCCCATGGAGGCCCCTGATTGGCCTGGGCAATGTGAACCACTGAGTCGCCAGGGAGGCGATTTGGCTTCCCTGTGTGGACACCTCTACTGGGCTGAGAAAGGTCCCCCTCGGCAGGTCTACAAGAGTCAAACACCAGGAGGAACTGGCATGCAGGAACAGGTATCTACACGGGGAGACATCTAAGGCAAGGTGTGATTAATCTGGGGGTCCCACTACCGTTTTAGTGGAAGAAGGAGTCTGATCAACTCCTTGGGCATTAGATCGCCGGCAGGTCTGTTGAGAGGTGTGTGAGAGTGTGTGGGTGTGGTGGGACTGAGAGAACTCCGAGGGTGGAGCTGCACCTCCCTTCACAAGGCCTAGGGGAGTGTTGGTTCGCCTCCTATGGCTAAGTGCCAGCTTGAGTGGGAAATTGAGGCTGCCTACATTAAGAAATGGGTTGGAATTGTATACATGTGAGTGCTTGGAGAATGAGATGGGTAAAAATAGGTGGGGTTTCACACCCCCCCCCATTCCCAGGGTGAAAAAAATATGTGAGTGCCCCCTTCTTCCCTGATCCAACTTTGACCCCTGGCTATTCTGAGAGAAACAGGAAGTTGTTGATTCTGTCTGTGTTCTGTTTTCCAGAAGTCAAGAAAACTGTTTTCTGTCTTTTGAGCTATTTGTAGCTTTTCAAGCAATGTATGTACTTATGAGCAGAATTTGAAACATGTATTTTGTTCTCTCTCCTTGATTTCTCCAGAATTTGAAAGCCATTTGTAAGTATTCTTAATTTCTGACCATACAGTTATTTGCATAAGTTCAGTAAGAATCTGTTTTGTCTATAGGACATGATGAAAGCACTGATTATTTTACCAAGACTTTGGCTAGAATAGCATTTCCAGAGGTGTCCAGACTGCATTAAGGAATTAATAAAATTAATTAAATTAAATTTGACTTTATAAGACCAATAAAAAAAGCTCTTTGGAAAACTGGTCAGATACCCATCAGTAACATTTCCTGATCTGTGGTAAGTAATGAAGGTTACTTTCTGATAGGTCTGGGAACCGAAACATGCTTGGGGACCTCAAGAGAAGAGGAATTTACCCCATGCGTACAGGTATCTAATGAATGAAACCTGGGCTCTGAAAGGCTTTCAAGTCCAGCCTGAAACTCCTTATAAAAGGTTCCAACAAAGCCAATTTTAAAGGAAAGAAGAGCCTAGATGGCCAATAATTATTCTTACTGTACTTTATGCAAATAATCAGACCTAGTATACTGAAGGTACAGTTTATTTTGGCAACTAAGTTCTAATATAATTTGTCTTTAGTAAAGAGAGAAATTGGAAAGAGAAAAATGATTCAAAGAGAAAAGAGTCTGTGGCCCACCTGTATTAGATCCCAGCCTTGTCTGTATTGTCAACTCATAAAATGAGACATAACTGGTTTATTAAACTGATCTGTTAAATGGGACAAAGACTGGTCAAAGAGGGTAGAATTATATACAGTAGTTATATTTACTCTAAAGCCTTAAGACTCAACAAAAGTTGCCTGTTGGCTATACTGGAAAATTTTGTGGAGTATTCAATGTTATCTACTGTGTCTATATAGATACCTCAGGAAAAATTAAAAATTAAAATGAGAATTTCCCAGTAAATAATGTAACTGTAATACTGCATCCCACTATGCCCAATCTGTATACTCTGCTGAGTCTACTGCCAGCAGAAGCCAAGTGGCCCACTTGCCTGGACTTAAAGGATGCCTTTTTTAGTATAAGGCTGACTTCAGAAAGACAGAGGCTGTTTGCTTTCCAGTGGGAGAGACCAGACATGGAAACTGTGATCCAGTACACGTGGACAAGGTTGCCACAGGTGTTCAAAACACCCATGATTTTTGGAGAAGCACTGGCTCATGACCTCCAGAAATTCCCAGCTGAGGAATTAGAATGTGTGCAGCTCCAATATGTTGATGACCTCCTTTTAGGGTACCCTACCCAGGAGGGCTGCGCTGGAGGCACAGACTGTCTTTTATGACATCTGGAGGTATGTGGCTATAAGCATCCAAACAAAGGGCCCACATGGCAAGTACATTATCAAGGATTTACTATCCAGCAGGGGGAGAGGAATCTAGGCATGGGACGGAGGCAGGTCATTAATCAACTCCCCACCCCCACAAGCCGAAAGCAGGTTTCGTAATTCTTAGGTGCACTTGGCTTTTGTCATCTTTAGATCCCCAACTTTGCCGTCTTGGCTAAGCCCTTGTATGAGGCAACTAAAGGAGAGGAAGGAGAGCCCTTAGAATGGGGAGGAGAACAGGAACATGCCTTCTCCCAGCTAAAGATGAGGCTGATAAATGCACCTGCATTGGGGCTACCAGATTTGTAGCTGTATATCTCTGAGAGAGGAAAGATGTCTGTAGGTGTGTTAACCCAGCTGTTTGGGTCCTGACCAAGGCCTGTAGCTTACCCCTCTAAGCAGTTGGATGGAGTGGCAAAAGGATGGCCACCCTGCTTACAGGCTCTAGCCGCTACTGCTCTCCTTGTGCAAGAAGCCGATAAGCTGACTCTAGGGCAGGATCTCAGAGTAAAAGTACTCCACTCTGTGGTCACTGTAATGGGCCCTAAGGGACATTTTTGGCCTTCTAATTCAAGAACACCCTGAACCCAGCCATGCTCCTTCTGAGCATGACTGTATGTAAGCGATGAATAATGTGTATTCTAGCAGACTTGACTTGCGTGACCAGCCTTGCACAGATTCAGACTGGGACTTCTATATTGTCTTCTATGTAGACTGAAGCAGTTACATGATGGTGCAAGGTGAGCAGCAGGCTGTGTATGCAGTGATCACCTTAACAAAGACTAAGCTCCTACCCCAAGGAACTCAGCTCAGAAGGCTGAGTTAATTGCCTTGACTCGAGCCTTAGAATTAATCAATGGAAAATGCGAATATCTACACAGGCTCTGAGTATGCTTTTCTGACTCTCCAAGTGCCCAGGGCATTATACAAAGAAAAGGGACTATTATATTCTGGGGAAAAGTATGTTAAATGTCAGCAAGAGATACTTCAGTTGCTAGAGGCTGTATGGAAACCCTGGAAGGTGACAGTGATGCACTGTTGTGGACATCAAGGAGATGCTTCCACCATCACTAAAGGGAAAACTGAGGTCGGTACTGAGGTAAAAAGGGCTGCATCCAAACCGTACCAGGTGTCACCAGTGGCTCTCCTCATCTGGTGGGTTCCGGACCTCCCACTTATCTACTCCTGAAAAGAGAAGGAATAGGTGGCAGTGAAGAGGAGCCAGGAAATGGAGGGAAAATGAATAAAGATGCCAGATGAATGAGTAGCAGTCCCCCAGCTCCTAGGAGCCACCATGATGACAGGAGTCTTTGGCGAAGTTGTTGGGTCAATACCTCTACATCTCCCACCTGGCAGCCCTGGCCAAAACCATCAGTCTATAGTGTGTCACCTGCAACCAGTTCAATGCACGCCAAGGACTGATGGTACCCCTAGGAATCCAGTTGTACAGAGCAGTGCCCTTTGAGGACTTGCAGGCAGACTTTACTGAAATGCCCAGGTTTAGAGGGAACAAGTACTTGCTGGTGATAATCTACCAGACTTGGAATAGGTAAAAGCCTTCCCCACTGGGATAGAAAGAACTTCTGAAGTAGTAAAAGTGTTGCCCAGAGAAATTGTCCCATGGTTTAGGTTACCACTCTGGTTTAAATTCAACAATGGGCGAGCCTTCATAACAGAAATAGTGCAAATAATAGCTACAGCTTTGGGTATCACCTAGAAACTACAAGTAACTCATAGGTCTCAAAGTGCATGAACAGGGCCATAAGAACAGAAATGGCTGGAGGTGGAGTGAGATGGCGACCAGGTAACAGCTTACCTGCAACTGGGCATGGTGAGTCTGGGGAAATAAGACTCCAGGCATCTCTGGCTGGTGGGATCTGCCTATAATAATCCCTTTGAGGCTACAGGGAGTCATCAAGGGACTTCTGGACTCCAAGAGGAGGACAAAAACAGTGGAAAACTGGCAAGAGGTTGCGTGTGTTCGAACAACCTAATCCCGCGAACAACCATTGTACAAGCAGGAGTGAGACTGCAAACCAGAAAGGCCTTACCTGTGAACTGTTTTGGTGTTTTTGGACTTGGCACTCAGTTGAACTGCTTGGGGAGAGTTTGAGCAGGAGTGTGGAGAACTTTGGGCATTGTCTAGGACCCCAGACTGAGCCGCTGAGCTGGACAGAGCTAATAGTGTTTGGCTGGGGACCGCAGGGAGCCATTATGAAAGAACTTCCCCAGCAAGCTCTGCCCTCAGGGTCATAGAGAAAGGATCAGGCAGGAGCTAGTAACCTAGTGACTGAGCCGCCTAAAGGCAGGGACTGAGTTGCCTTACAGCCTTAACTCTCAGGGGCAGGGTGAGACCAGTTTTGGCACACTGGAGCCTTGGGACGATGCCATGGGTAGAATGCCAAGGCATCACAGCTCACAACAACCTCAAACTCCTGGGCTTGGCACCGCCTGGACCTCAATAAAAGCTGTGCCATGACCCCTGACCCACGACCCACAACCGCTGGGCCTCTGCATGTCCTGACCAGAATTTATGGGAGCCGCGCAACCCCGCATTCTCCCTCATGTACCCTCCCTGCCTCCACACTGGCCTGCTCATCTGGCCAGGGACTCTGGTAGCTGCATGCCCTCTGGAGCCCTCCCTACCTTTGCGACAGAGCCCTTCTCCTAGCTGAAGACTGCTGGAGCCTTGGGTTCTCTGTGCCAAAGTCACTGGAAGCCAGGCACTCCCACAACTGTGCACACCACCTCCCGCCCTGCTGCTGGATTCAGGTGTGTCACACTCTGGAGCTGCTTCCACAACCAGAACTCCCTGGCTGGGGAAGCCCCAGAAGAACTACACAGGGACACTCCTTACAAAGATCCCACAACAATAGAGTGATCCCGCTGGCGTCTAATCTTGGAGAGACACCTCCCCAACTCTGAGGACGGCCAGAGGCAATGGTGAAAAACAATCATGAGGTGAAATCAACAGAAAAACTCTGGCAATACGAATAATCAGAGTAGATCAACTCCCC
>CAUYPK010075083.1:0-13814 GCA_963574355.1 Loris lydekkerianus
TTCACATGAAGGCTATAACCCAACTATACCACAAGACCATGAGGAAAGGACCAAGGAAGGGGAAGGGAGGGGGGAGGTTTGGGTGGAGGGAGGGTGATGGGTTGGGCCACATCTATGGTGCATATTTTTATCTATAATAAAAAATAAAATAAAATAAATGTAGAAGAAAAAAATAAAATAAAATAAAATAAAATAGTAGCTGGAGCACAGAGACTTTGCTGCAAGATACAATGAAAAGAGAAAATGAGAGCATCTAGATCGGTTAATATTTAACTATGTAATTATTCCTTCATGTTTTCCTGTCTTGGAAAAAGCACTATCTGTACACATTCAGTAAAGGTACCAAATTCAGTCCAACTTCATGATGTTCATCTTGAAAGTTGTTAAAGATATCTATTCCTCATGTTCGATTTGCAAGAGTGCCCAAAGCAAGTAACTCTTCATAGCAAAGAAAATCTATTGTTATGACTCAAATGAAGTATAAAAATGGTGCCAAGTTAATAATATCAGTTGATTCAACCAAAGCAATTGAATAATAATATATCTTCCTTTGGAAGTATTGCATGAAATTGTTCTGTTAAGTTGAAGGCAATGCATGCTACCAATCAGTTATGGTTCTCCTTGAAAGAGGCAGTTGTTCCTACTTGGAAAAGTTATTGGGGTCAAAGCATCCTACAACTTCAATAATGCATTCTTTCATAATGTCTACATTACTGAATGGCTTCTCTTTTACCTCCATTATTTCCAGGTCTTACTGATGCTTGAAAAAATCATTTTTGCGTGGCTTTTTAACTTTTAATTTATGCAATACGGTCCTTTATTCATCTACCTCTAACTTAAAATATTTGTGGCCCTTATGAGGGTTATAAAGCTGATGAGCCCATAATTTCTTTAATGTTGAAAATGCAATATCACCAAGCAAGCAAATCATCTTATCTTCAGCAGAAAAAAATATATAAAAACATATAATATTACTAATCCTCATTAAAAAATCTGTTTTCTTTCTCCAGTGTTATCTCGGTCTTCCTTGACATGATGGGCTAATAAGAACACAGCATTTAAAAATACTGTTGAGCTGTGCAAATATTTACAAATTCCACTTTAAACAGAAGCACAGGAAACCACTGTCAGTGCTGATAGCAGACTGGCAGACTTGACCCTGTAAACTTTTGCCAGCCAGCCTCCAGAGGTAGTGATGCAGGTCGGGTGGGGCAGTTAGAACTACATCATGAGCATAGCACCTGCCAATCTGTTCTAATTGTGTTGGTCAATCTGAGAGGATTATTTCATTGAAATGTATTTATTTATTTTTTTTGGATTTTAAATACATTCATTCAAAAACAAAATAAAAATACAAAAGACAAACAAAAATGTATTAATAATAATAAAAATAAATTGCTCTGTAAAATTTGGATTCAGTCGGAAGACCACTTAAGGACCTAGAAGGCCACATATGGCTTTAGGACCTCAGTTTACCCACCCCTAGAGTACAAGTACAATTGTGCCAGGTACGGTGGCTCATGCCTGTAATCCTAGCACTCTAGGATACAAAGGCAGGTGAATCACTCGAGCTTAGGAGTTCAAGACCGAGCTGTGTAAGAGTGAGACAAAAAAAGGGAGGCAAGAGGATCACTTCAGCCCAAGACATGAAGTTGCTGTGAGCTAGGACAGCACAGCAATCTACTGGGCGTGATAAAGTAAGACTTCGTCTCAAAAAAAAGGCAAATGAGTTTATGTTTCTCATCATACATTCTTTTTAAAAGTGATTTTTCAATTATGTCTCCATAAACCATACCCATCTCTTTATCATAGAGAAATTAACAAAATAGCGTACTTTAGATTTTAAGTGGAAAGTTTAATATTGTTACAAATTACCTAAAAAATATCCTTCATTTGTATGAAAATTGGGTTCGTTGTAAGCAGACATCCTATTTTTCGAAGGCTTAAAGTAGAAGTAACATTTAAATATATATTTGGTTCAACCATTTTTAAGAATTTGTTCTGAAGGCTGTGGGTTAAAATATTAAGTACCGTATATACTCGAGTATAAGCCGAGTTTTTTCAGCACAAAATTTGTGCCGAGTTTGGGTTTTTCAGCACAAATTTTGTGCCAAAAAAACTCAGCTTATACTCGAGTATATAGGTACTTTTTAATGGTTATATCTTACTTAATTCTAGAAATTACATTAATTTTAAACTGCACCTTTGTTTTATATTAGACAATAACAGAGATTGGGATGAAAATTCAATTTACTTGCACATTTATTTAGAATTTTCAACACTTTCATGAAGATTTTGGGTTCTTGCTTCTTGCTATTTAAGTATTAAGTATGAGGCAATACCATTTTTGGACAAAATATTGGTGGTGAGGATCAGAGAAATAGATTTGAAATGCTTTTGAATTTTAGGAAATAGTTTATAATCTAGTTTACCATGGATCTGAAGTACATAACGATTAGGAAGGGCCTCCTACTCTGAATATTTTTGTGTAAAAGCTATGTATGTTAAGTGAACACATAGTATTGTATCATGCACAGACATATTCCATTGTCTAAAACATAGGTATAAGTTGTGGTGAATAATGTGCATTCTTATTTAAAAGCTTTAGTAAAATCACTGTACCTTTGGTCATGGTGTATTTCTCAGTTGACAGATGCTGAAAGCATCACAATAAGCATGCTGTAAAATTATAATGGTACTATAAAACATATTTGTGTTCAAAATACTCGGGAAATACTGTTCTGGAAGGTTTGCCACCGACAGGCAAATTAGTCATCTTTTCCATTTCAGAGTACTTATCACTCATTTGTGATTAGAGAATAACTTTAATATATCAGAATGTTAAAAAAAAATTTGCACTTGGAATGAGGAGACAAAGGACATGTAAACTGTGAAGACAGAAAATAATCTTCTTCTGTCTACAGTTAGACTTTTAACTAGTGATTTGAATTCAAAATGTACACACCAGTCAGACAGACCATAGCAGAAATCTATCTGAACAACAAAATATATGTTAATTCAAAATCACTCTTACCTTCTCCATGACACATTGTCATTGAACCAAGCTCTCAACTATCAAGTTGATCGAATGTTACCCCTATGCTGTTCTCTGGATTTTTCTTGTTATGAGTATATGCACGTAGGAAGAATGAACTTCCAAAGACATGCAGGCCCCAATCTCCAGAATTTGTGGATATATTACATGCAAGGGGAAATTAACGTAAAGAATGGTATTAAATTTGCTTGTCAACTGACTTTAAAATAGGGAGTTGAGCATGGGTTATTCAGGTGGGATCAATGCAATCATAATCAATGTGGTCTCTGCCCACGAATGACTTTAAATATTGAAGAGAGAGACACAAAAGTCATTGCTAAAGTAATACCATGGAGAAAAACTAAGCAGCTGTATCAGGATTTGGGAAGAGGGTATGAGCCAAAGGGCTCAAGCAGCTTCTAAAAACTAATAAAACAGCAATAAAACAGATTCTCCTTCAGAGCCTCCAGAAAGGAACACAACCAATGTCACTTATTTTAGCCGAGTAGGCACATCTCCTACTTCTGACCCCTAGAATTGTAATAGAATAAATTTGTGTGGCTTTAAGATAGTAAGTTTATAGTGAGTTTTTACAGTAGCAATGACATACTAATACAGTGTGCTAAGGTATATACTTTTGATAAATATGTACATCATCATGAACATGGAATGAAATAACAATCAATGAAGTTAGCTTCTCTCCACATAATTACTGAACATAATATCTTCTGATAGAGCTAAACACAATATAATGAGTACAGATGCTCTGCTTCTCTTCAGGGAGAAAAAATTATTTTAGTGAAATTATTTTAAATTTCACTAAATGTTTAGTGAAATAACTTTAATAATAAATAAATATTTTTTAATTATTTAGTGAGATAATTTTTAAAAATTAATTAAAGACACTTGTAGAAATGAGGCAGACATCTGCAACCATGTACGCAGTTGGTGGGCCATCTCAGGAGCACCTGGCCTTGACTTCGTTACCACAATATTGATTCCACATAGAGGTGAGTACAGCAATTCATGAGAGCATGCGAGTCACTGGCAAGCGTGAGGAATCTATGGTAATTTAGCACTTTTTGAAGCAGAATAAATCCTTGGGGGTAAGGGTGAAGTTAGAAAGGAAATTGCAAATTATGTTGGAAAGTCAATAGAAGTTCTAACTATAATTTTGTTACGAAAAAAGACCCATATACTAAAATGTAAAATGAGCTAGTTACTTGATTTACATTTGCATTTGTCTCTCTTAATAGATTCATGATTAATCTATATGAATAAAAAGAAAAGAAACCCATATTTTATAAAAAGAGAGATGGCATACAGGGAGATTAGCTGGTATCTCTGACAGAGCCAGTCCAGGCCTCAAGAAACAGTCAATCCCAGGGTCTGTCACCCATTTTATCCAGAACCCAGTATTGACAGTACACTCCAAGTTAATTAGACTTTAGAAGATAGATTTCTGTAACCAAACTTAAAACTTACAAGGATACATGTGAAACTTAGTAAATGTAGAATATATTTGTCTTAATACGATAACTAAGAAAATGCCAGGAAGGCTATGTTAACCAGTGTGATGAAAATGTGTCAAACGGTCTATAAAACCAGTGTATGGTGCCCATGATCTCATTAATGTACACAGCTATGATTTAGTATTAATTAAAAAAAAAAAAAAAAAAACAGAGACTGATAAAAACCAAAATTCTAATTCCTGTGTTCAAATTAGGGTTCCCGGGGTCTTTTGAGAGCATATCCTTCTCAGTGTCAAGGCAACTGAGGTTGTTCAATGGGCAGAGAATAAGAGCAAAGGATGCAGAAGGTCTTTACCTTGGTCCATTTGTGCTGCTATAACTAAATACCACAGGCTTGGTAATTTATAAACTATTAACATTTACTTCTCATAGTTCTGGAGGCACTGAATTTCAAGATCACAGCCCTTGATCACACTCACCTGGCGAGTTGGTGCCATCTAGGTGTTTTCACATGATGCAAGGAGTGGAAGGGCACAAAGAAGGCCTTAGTTCCTTCCAGCCCTTGTGTAAGGTACTAATGCATTCATAAGGGCAGCAGCCTTGTAACTTAATCACTTCCCAAAGGACTCTGCCTCTTAGTATCACCACAATGGGCATTAAGTTTCAATACATGAGTTTTGAGGGTCATTCCTAGACCTTAGCATCCTCAAAAAATATTTTATCCATGTCATGAAAACGCTTGATGAACTATCCTTGCTCAAAATCTAAATCTAACTTTCCAGTGAGCTAAACACTAATATCACTTGAAATATTATTTCTCTCAACTTTTTAGCCTATGCTGAAGGGAAAATGTCAAATTTTAGTATTTAAGTCATTCTTATGACCTTCATCTGAAACATTTAAATATAAAGTTATAAAAAAAGACTTAAAATATAAAAAATGCAATTTATTTGCTATATTAATATATATTATTTTTAGTTTTATTGCTGTTCTGAGGAAAAATTCAAGTCACCTGGAATTTGAAGGTCTTCTTTCTTCATTATTGATCCATGTATAAGCAATAGTTTTAAGTTGAGACATTTATAAAACTAATCTGCCTTTCTCCCGTATACAGATACAGGTATACATTTTGATGAATGGTTTTCTTCTTAATTTTAGTACCAATACTATAAACTAAAATAAAATGTCGCATTTTAGTTCTGTGTAGTCAAACTTTTTTTAAAAAACAACAAACAAAATTTTTCTTTTACTATGGCTTAAGAAATATAGGTATGAAATTTGTCAGGTTCAAAGAACTGAGGAAATATTATGACCAAAGTAAGTTTTCTCTAAAACTTTTCTCAAAGTTCATCTTTCAGACACTTCCGAAGAGTATTCAGATATCACCACAGAAGGAAACTTGGAGTCATACTTAATTGCTGACAAACGTCAGCCTGTTCAATCAAGACCGCAAAGGAAATGTAAAAACATCAACAAAGCAGCAGCCATCTGTGAACCTTTATCAAAAGAGTGGTGTGACTGAACATGTGTATGTGTAGCTGGGAGGGAATATCATCACAAAACATGCAAGGACTCTGCATGAAATGTTTGTAAAATTAAAAGTAACAACCGTTATGCAAAAATTTCCAACAGAGATGCCTACAACTACAATAAACACCCAGTCATTTTTGGCCTCCACTGATTTATCCACTCATCTATAGTAAATGTGAACCATGTGTATAGGAGGAAAAATCAACATTGATCAGTGGATATTTTGGATGAAATAATAAATGTACTACAATCATGATTTTAAATCTCTGGATTCTCTGTCATTCCTGTACAAATTCCCATAATATGAAATCATGAGTGTTTTATTTACCCACATCCTCACTCAAAAAAGCTTTGCTGACAGCCTATTCTTCTTAGAACAGAACATGCCAAGATGAGACAATATGGTCTCTGCCCACGAAGTACTTTTATTCTGTAGGGAAGAAAGTCATAGTCACATGTTGAGATAATGTGACGGATTCTAAATTCAAGTTTTTATAGTGTCCTTGCTTTTGGCTCCTCACTTGACTTTGGGCTCTCCTAAATACTCTTGTTCATAAAGAGCCTGGATCTTGTAGGTCTTTCAGCTGTGATCCCCGTGTATTATGCGGTAAGGGGGCCTGTGCTGTGGGGTTGTAACTTTCACAAGGGTTTCCTTGTATTGATAATTTTACCTTGAGTGTTTGAGATTTAAGTTTAGGGATAATTAGGTGAAAGTCAGCTTTATTATGTTCATAACTTTTCTATAGGTATAGAATTATCTCTAAATAAAATGTTAATTAAAAAATCAAGTTGAAAACACTAAAACAAACCAAAACAAAACAGAATATTCTGTCCTTCATAGGTGAAGCTTAAATCTGTCCTCTTCCCCCTTGAGGGTCTATAAAATACAGTGACTTGCCTCCTAGGAATAGAATATGGAAAGGTCCAAAAAGTAACTTTTCAATGGAGAAAAGTTACCATCTCATCCAGGTGATACAGGTTAGCGTCACCAAAAATAAGTCATGTTGATAGCTTGTACTCCCAGTATGATGTGACGGGCACCGCACTTCTGTCACATCCTTCTCCTAAACCCTTATCTCCAGTCTAGTCATGATAAAAACCTCAGACAAACTCAAATGGAAAGATATTTCACCAAGTACCTGATCAGTACTCCTCAAAATTTCTAAAGCCATGGAACATGAGAAAATACTAAGATGCTGCCATAGAGGGATGAATCTAAAGAGGTATGACTATTATGGGCAAGTTCGCATTTTGGATTGGATTCTGAACAGAAAGATAAGATTAATGAAAAAACTAATGAAAGCCTTCATAGTAATGCACAAAAGTTTGTTTATTAGTTTGGACATGTATACTATGATTATACAAGATAACAGTAATAATGGAAACTGCTTAAAGAGTAGATGGGAACTCTCTGTACTATCTTGCCAACATTTCTGTAAATGTACAGTTCTTCCAAAATAAAAAGCTGAATGTTTGTGCCTCATCAAATTCATGTCAAAACCTAATCTCCAATGTGATGATATTTGGAGGTGAGTCCTTTGATAAGGAACTAAGTCATGAGGGTAAAGCCCCAATGAATAGGTTAGTGCCTTTATAAACTAGACCCCAGGTGCTCCCTTAACCTTACCACCATGTGAGGACACAATGAAAACATAGACACTAAATTTGCCAGTGCCTTGATCTTGGACTGTAAAGCCTCCAGAAGTGTGAGGAACAAATTGTTGTTTATAAGCAATCTAGTTTATGATATTTTGGTATAGTAGTCAAAAAAGACTGAGCAGAACTTTATTAAAAATAAAACATATTTGTAGTAGGATTTTATAATATACAATATATTATTTGTGTTGTAGCAAAATCGGCAATCAAATATCAGTAAAGAATTCCTTTCCAGGATTGCACATGAGGAAAAACAACCATCGAACCATGAGATAATAGGGCAGCGATGTGTCAGGGGACTAGAATCCAGGTGAGAGGCAGACTCCTAGAATCCACAGGCAAATGAGAGTCCCAGGGACAAAGGTAAAAGAAGCGTGTAGGGTGTAGAGGTCTGCAAAGTCACAAGCAAGAGAGGATGTGGGACATGAGACACCAGTAAAACGTTTTCTCAGCCAAAAGCTTTTAGTCCTTTGCAGATGAGCACAGGGAAACTTTGGAGTTATGGAAATCTTCTAGTTTCCCAACTGCCACCTGACAGTGAGCCGGTCATTTAATTTTTCTCATCCTTGACTCCCTCAACGGTGCATTGAAGTTCAGCCCCGGCTTTAATTATATGAATTTACAAAGGTAAGTTTTCAATCCATTTGGATATGTAATATGAAGTTTCAATAGTAACAACTACATAAAGAATTAAAATATCTTATAATATAAAAAGGAAATAACAATAGTTTGGGGTATAAAATATGCTTTTCATTCTCATTTTTGGAAATTAATGGATGTGGTAGGGAAAAAAAATTATCATAAATGACCAGAGATAGTTATTCCTTTAATTCCTGGAGTATCGATCATACTTGATAAAATAGTACTTGCAAATATTGAGAAGCAGAGGACCATGTCAAACTGTACTATGAATGTGCAATTAACAAGATCTAGACTGAAGGGTAAACTACACCCCAATTTTTCTCCAGTTAAATTGTAAGGAAAAGAAAGGAATTGATGGGGAACCTCTTAAAAGAGACTTAAAAGTCATATAATGTTTAAAAGTGTGGGAAGTATAAATATAATATTAAAAGATATGGGGAAATATTAAAGCCAAGGAAGGGGAAGGGAGGGGGGAGGTTTTGGTGGAGGAAGGTGGGGCCACATCTATGGTGCATCTTAGAATGGGTACAGGCGATTGCACTAATGTACACAGCTAAGATTTAACAATAAAAAAAAAAGAAATTAAAAAAATTTAAAAAATTTTAAAAAAGATACATATCTGTACTACAAAACTATAAATGGACTTTGGGACAATAGTTATCCATGGAGAGGTGAAGGATTTGTCATTAAACTGATCACATGGGTAGGACTTCTTGGTGGTTAGCAAAGCGTTGTTATTCACCAGATTACAAAGGAGTTAGCCTTAGTAATCTTATATGGCATACATTTGTTTATCTGGTTTTCAACATTTTTTTATTACATTTTGTAATAAAATCTTCGTATGTTGCTGCACAGTGCTGTGTGCTCCATTTACAAAAGTGAATAAGAAAATTTTTCCTATATTCTGAGACTAGAATAAAGGGGAAAAGAGCACAGGTGATAAAATTATTGTAACAGGATCTGGCAATTATTTCAATAAAATTACACTGGATGCAATAAAACCCGGTGGATGAAGTGGTCAGTTTTACCTAACCAGGTTATGAATCACTCTAAAAAAGAAATAATACAATGGTTAAACTTAATACTTAAAATTTATCGCTGTTTCCAATGGACAATAAGGTGGAGCAATCTACAAAGAAAGGGCTATTATTTAAAGTGTACATTTAAGGTAATTATGACTATCCTGGAAATATAAAATAAACTTATACCTGAAATCCAATTGAACTCCCTATTTAACAAGATAGTTGCTATGGGTGATTCAAAGAGAATCTAAACACATGCCTTGGTCATCAAGAACATTGAGATGAATTCAGAAACAGACCCAAAATTCATAGGGCCATAAGAAAACGCATCCGTAATGGACTAATCTGCCTTTACATGAACAAGAAACATGTGCATGACTATCACGCTCAACAACTTACCGAACTGTAAAAAACTTCAAAGCCTGTGAAAGGGGAAAATCACTCAGAAGGGTACACTGGACAGAGCAGAGTGCTCAGTAATCTTTTCCTCATTTCAAAGCCTTTGACTATTTTTCCTGGAAGCATAAAGACCAGGTGTTGCAAAGCAGTGTGACCCATAGTAACAAAGGCAAGAATTCTATATAATGGAGTTCAAAGGCTAGAAGAGGTGAGGTGATCAATGAGTTTGAAAAGATGGGTAGGAGTCACCATCATGAAGCTGAGTGAAGGCTTTTGTTTTGTTTGTCATTAGGGAATTTCTCTTCTTTTTCTGTTGCTTGGGAAGAGTTTTGCATAATAGATGTGAATCAGGTCAGTAGAAGAATGTAGTAAGCCCTGGAGGTTTGCCCTTTCTAGAATGGCAGTTCCTCAACCAGAACACTCCTGTGGCTGCACAGAGGCTATTTATCCTTCCCTTATATCTTGAGGAGACTGAGTGAAGTCTCTTCCCTAGAGACCTTTCATGATGTGTTTTCTATGCCTGTGACAAACAGAGTTTTACATAGAAAAATGCAAGTGTGGAAGATCATATGTGCTTTGCTGCTTCTCTGTAAGTTTCCTCACTAAACAATATTTAGTATTTTCATTGTGTCATCTTAAGGATTTGTGTGTCTTTCACCATTGCATTATAGAGTCAACCATTTTTTTTTTGTTTGACTTCACTACTATATGATTATTATTAGTAGTAGTAATAGTTTCATTTTCAAATTAACATAATCAGATTTGTATTTCAGAAAGAAAAATCTCTTCTTGACTAAATTACTTAGGGGTATTATAAATTTTTGAAGACCAAGTGTAATGTAGTATTTGCATTGTGATAGATAAAAAAATAACCAAATTTGTAAGACTGAGAGTAGTTTTGGGATAACTACAAGAAGGGAGACTTGATTAGTTTTTTGGTATGTTACCTTCTTTTCAAGTTCCCTTACCTCGTGCTGTTTTTACATTTTACTCTCAAAATAGCTAGTAAAACTCTATACTGATTTTTGCTACTTAATAAGTAACAGAGCGTGGTGCTTCCTAGATAAAATCAAACATTCATACTTTCAGGCAGAAGTCATTAGGCAATTAGTCCTTTATTTATGAACACATATTGGTTTACTAAATCCACAGCCACATTTCTATTTTCTTCCTATTCAATCCCCTTATTTTCCCAACCATTTACATGGTTTTTTTGTTTGTTTTTTGCATTTTTTGGTCAGAGCTGGGTTTGAACCCGCCACCTCCGGCATATGGGGCCGGCACCCTACTCTTTTGAGCCATCGGCACCATCCCAATGATTTACATGTTGAAGAACTTTTGTTAACTGGTAGTGAGGTCCAAAGAATGAATCAGACTTAAATTAGATTTCTTTAGAAAACTATAAGCAAGGTACATAATGTCTCCTTGTCTTTCTGTGATTTTAGCAACCATTAAAGCACAATGCCTAAATGTAATTATTAAAAAATAATATTCTAATGACATTATTCTATTTTTGTTTGTCAGAAAATTTTCATAAAGAAACATTTCCTCTCATCTAGTATTTTCTTGCCTATGACAAAATTAATAGGAAACACAGGATAAATTCTTATTTTTCCCCTTTATTAGCAATGTTTTCATAATAATGGATTCATTTCTATTAATAATCTGAAAGTGGACATCTTTTTCTTAGTATAATTATACACCTATAAATAAATTTAATCTGCTCAATTCATTATAATTTTTAAAATTATTGAAGTTCCAACGGTCTCATTTTGGTTAGTGGAAGACTCACAAATTTGGCTCTTTTCTTTTTTCTTTTTTTTTTTTTTTATTAAATCATAGCTGGGTACAATCATGCAATCATGAGGTACAATGTACTGGTTCCATATACAGGTGAAATATTTTCACCAAACCAGTTAACATAGCCTTCATGGCATTTTCTTAATTATTGTGTTCAAACCCGTATACTCTACACTTAGTAAACTTCACCTGCACCCTTCCAAGATGCACCCTAGGTGGACAAATTTGGCTCTTGAATAGTCTTCAATTTACTTCATTAGCCTTTGATAGCTTACTTGATGACTAATATTATACTATTTGCTAAGCTCAGCTTGTATATTTCCTGTCTGAGACCTGGAATCAGTGATGTTTCTACTAAACCTAGTTTGCTTGTAGTTAGAAGTGCTGTTTCAAGATCACAATCTAGGTCTCATTGCCACTTTATTAGTCATTGTTGCAAGTCCTTATAGTGAGAGAAGTAGGACATGTGTACAGGTAGGAAATATCTAAACCTCTGCTGTATCTTCCATAAAAGACAAGAAAGAATGATCAATCCAGTAGGAACTTACTAAATATATTGATACATGCATTCAAACTTCAAGACTAAACAGCTTTTAATTAAACTATTCTTTACTGCATATGTCTGTCCCTTGCCCCACACTAAAAGTTCTACTTCTACAGGACACAAGGAATAATTAATGAGAATAGCTACTAATTATTCATGCTTGTATTAATTTTAGAATACTAATACTATGACCATCATGATTACTAAAATTAAATAAGCTGAACCTTAAAAAGCTTTATGAATCCTGCCTCTTATTCTGAATAACAAGCAAACTAGCTTAATATAATAACAGAAATTTATCATAGTCAAACTCCATACAAAGTTATAAGAAAAGAATAAGGAATATAAATTTTTAAATATACACACATACACACAAAATAAGGCTGAACCCAGACTTTAATTTCTTCTAATGACAAAGAAAAGAAGACAATGAATCCAACAAGTAACTGACTATACTCAAATTGTAAACCAATGATATGAGTCTGGAAAATAAATTCGAGTTATAACACTGCTAAAGGACTGTGAAAACGAAATACTATTTATAAAAAGCTTAATTATCTATTATGAAATCTAAGAAAATTAATGGAAACATTATGAGTGAGTTTCTGAATAATAACAGTAATACAGAATTCAGTAAGGTAACAGGTTACAATGTTAATATACAAAAATTATGTAGCTACACATAAGTTAAAAGATGACCATGATCAGATGGATTAACGGATATAATACATTTCTTCCTGATATAAACAGGTGGAAAGCAGGAAAAATAGCCAAAACAATTGTTTTAAGACACTGAAAATGGGTAGTAGAGAACTGTGATCTCTAAGATAAGGGAGACAGATAAAGTGATCCATGCAGCTTCCACAGCTTTCATTAAAGACTGAAGTGCAGGGAAGGAACACAAATTTCATTCAGACAGTGAGTTTACAATGGTACTCCTAATAGAATAAAAAGTACTATTCTGAGTTGAGGAAATAGTGATTTGAGTTCAATGACAGTGAGAGGGCTTAAATCTACCAGAAAAAGTACCAGAAAAAAATACAAAAACATGATACAAGAATACCTTAAAATCTGGCTGAATACCAAGCAATTCAGATACAGGATAAAAGGACAAGAGTACCGGTAAAGGATATTGACCAGGGTGTGTAATTTAATTTACAGAGCTCACACAGAGTTGAGGGACTTGCACGTCCTTATCATCCAGACGGGAGAAGCCTCATTGAACAGTTTATGAGTTCATTACACATTTAAGAATTATCATATGTAAGTAATGAAGGTTACTTTAGACTCACTCTACAAAATTTAAATACAAGTCTTTAAAGACAAAACTGATACACAGATGATTACTTGCCAAGACCAACTTTATCATCATTCAATGAAGACTAAAAAAGCCTAATATTTAACATCATAAAATTCAAAATACTTGGCATCCAGGAAAAAATTACTAGACATGTAAAAAATCGGGAAATTACACCATCATCAGGAGAAAAGTCAGTCAATAAGAGCTAGCCCTGAATCACAGAGAAGTATTTTTAGAAAAATAATTCAAAACAAGTATTATAAATATATTCAGAGAATGGACTAGCAAATTGTGGTACATGTATACCATGGAATACTATGCAGCCTTAAAGAAAGATGGAGACTTTACCTCTTTCATGTTTACATGGATGGAGCTGGAACATATTCTCCTTAGCAAAGTATCCCAGGAATGGAAG
>CAUYPK010075084.1:0-18952 GCA_963574355.1 Loris lydekkerianus
GAGCTGGAACATATTCTCCTTAGCAAAGTATCCCAGGAATGGAAGAAAAAGTATCCAATGTACTCATCCCTACTATGAAGCTAAACTATAGCTTTCACATGAAGGCTATAACCCAACTATACCACAAGACTATGGGGAAAGGACCAAGGAAGGGGAAAGGAGGGGGGAGGTTTGGGTGGCGGGAGGGTAATGGGTCAGGCCACATCTATGGTGCATATTTTTATCTATCATAAAAAAAAAAAATTAAATAAAAAAATAAAAATAAAAAAATAAAAAGAAAGAAAAAAAAAAGAAAAAGGCAATAGAAATAGAAAATAGAATTATTTACACTCCCTGACATGTCTGTCCTGTCTCAAAAGGCCCCACTGCCTTGGATCTTATATAACAAAATATGTTCTCTCTTCTTTCTTTCTTCAACAGATGACTTGGGGAGTCCACCTTACATGTTCAGAGATGGAAAGGAGGCCAGACAGAAAAGACGCCTTTACTTATTTCTTGCACTTGGTATTATCTCTAATTTTTACCCCCTCACTATTTACCTTGACAATATCTTTGACTGGAACCTCGTTCTTCTCATTTGTTTACCTCAGGCCAGTGTTTATATACCCATATCCCATAGATCAAAGAACAGGAATCACCTTAAGAAGTAATATTTGTAGAGAATATTAATGCCCTCAGAAATTATGAATGGGAAATCATAAATAACCCATTTGCAGTGGAGGAAATTCAGGTTCACAAATGAGGCCCAGATCTTTGAGGTAGAAAGTGGTGAAATCCAGGATATAAATCTAGACCCCATAATTCCAGAGCCTTTAACAAACCTACAGTTATACTGGTCTTGATTCTAATCCGAAAAAAAAAAAAAAACCTGTGTCATTTGCTTCATTCAGTCCCACCTACCTGGGTATTTGGCTACTGTCTTCTCTCTTTCCATATTTCAGAGCTCTTTCATTGGCTTCAGAGAATTCTGGCTTAGCGATAGAAAGTCCTATTTTATTAGAAAAATATACTATGACTCTTGATGAGATTCTCCAATTTTCAACCTAGTACTTAATTCTTCAATTTTCAACCTAGACTCAGTAAGAAAAGAGAAATTATTAAAGATTCAAAAAAACTCAAAATTATATTTTGTGAAAGAACTTTTAGAATATTTAGAAAGTGGCCGGGCACAGTGGCTCATGCCTGTAATCCTAGCACTCTGGGAGGCAGAGGCAGGTGAATTGCTTGAGCTCACGAGTTCAAAACCAGCCTGAGCAGGCAGTGCCTGTGGCTTAGTGAGTAGGGCGCTGGCACTCTTTTACCAAGGGTGGCGGGTTTGAACCGGGTCCCAGCCAAACTGCTACAACAACAAAAAATTAGCCAGGTGTTGTGGTGGGTACCTATAGTCCCAGCTACTCAGGAGGCTGAGGCAAGAGAATCGCCTAATCCCAGGAGCTGGAGTTTGCTGTGAGCTGTGACACCACAGCACTCTACCGAGGGCGACAAAATGAGATTCTGTCTCTTAAGAAAAAAACAAAAATGTAACAGAAATGTATCCCATGATTGCATTAATGTACACAGCTATGATTTAATAATAAAAAAAAAAAAAACAGCCTGAGCAAGAGCAAAAACCCATCTCTATGAAAAATAGAAAAACTGAGGCAAGAGGATCGCTTGAGCCCAAGTTGGTGGTTGCTGTGAGATATGATGCCATGGCACCTCTACCCAGGGCAACAGCTTGAGACTCTGTCTCAAAAAAAAAAAAAAAAAGAATATTTAGGAAGTATTTTAAATTTGTAGATTTTTAACTACACTACCCAGTACTACTGAATTTACTATTGGTGTTGAAAATGCTACTTAATTTCTAGAATTACTACTAATATAAAAAATGCAGGCTGTGCCTGTGGCTCAGTGAGTAGAGCACCGGGCCTATATACCAAGGGTGGCAGGTTCAAACCCGACCCTGGCCAAACTGCAACAAAAAATAGCCAGGAGTTGTGGTGGGTGCCTGTAGCCAGGAGGCTGAGGCAAGAGAATCGCCTAAGCCCAAGAGCTGGAGGTTGCTGGGAGCTGTGAAGCCACAGCACTCTACGGAGGGTGACAAAGTGAAACTCTGTCTCTAAAAATAATATAGCTGGGCGTTGTGGTGGGCTCCTGTAGTCCCAGTGACTTGGGAGGCTGGGGCAAGAGAATCGCTTGAGCCCAAGAGTTTGAGGTTGCTGTGAGCTGTGACATCATAGCAGTCTACTGAGGGCTACAAAGTGAAATTCTGTCTCAAAAAATAAACAGCAGCAACAACAACAAACAAAACAAAACCCCAAAAAGAGGGTAAATGGTAGGGTGCAGTAGCTCACGCCTGTGTTCCTAGCACTCTGGGAGGCCCAGGTGGGTGGATTGCCTTAGTTCACTAGTTGGAGACCAGCCTGAGCCAGAGGGTGATCTCATCTCTAAAAATAGACAGGCATTGCAGCGGGTGCCTATAGTCCTAGCTACTTTGGAGGCCAAGGCAAGAGAATCGATTAAGCCCAAGAGTTTGAGGTTGCTGAGAGCTCTGACACCATGGCACTCTACCCAGGGTGACAAAGTTGAGACTCTGTCCCAGAAAAAAACAAACAACAACAACAAAAAAAAGCAAAAATAGGGGGAGGACTCAGTGCCTGTAGCTCAGCAGCTAGATATACACCAGAGGTAGTGGGTTTAAACCCAGCCGCCACCTGCCAAACAAGAACAACTACAACCAAAAAAAAAAAAAAAAAAAAAAAAAAGCTGGGCATTGTGGCAGGCACCTGTAGTCCCAGCTACTTTGGAGGCTGAGGCAAGAGAATCGCTTAAGCCCAAGATTTTGAGGTTGCTGTGAGCTGTGACATCACAGCACTCTACGGAGGGCAACATAGTGAGACCGTCTCAAAAAATAAATAAATAAATAAATAAATAAATAAATAAATAAATAAATAAGAAGATATATGCTAGTAGAAGTGTTTCTAGATAGGTTCTTTGTCTAGACAAAAACATCAAAGAGAACAGCCCCAGGACTTCTGACTACTGTCAATGATGAGCTTTGCATCCAAAGCAGAGATATAAAACCTGACAGATTTCAAATGTCCCTCCAATAGTCCATACCTTGAAAGTTGTTTCCCCAAAGCTGAAAGACCATCTGTTCTGAGGGATCAGGTCACCATCTGTGTCACTGAGATACCAACTTGAGTTGAATGTGATCACTTCCAAGTGTAAAACACCTAAACTATAATCCCTTCCAGATTGATTCTGGGGAGCCTGTCCACCTAAATGCCTCGTGAAAGTGGCCCACCACACATGCCTGGGAATTGGAACTTTTTTTTTGAGATGGAATCTCACTTTGTTGCCCTCATGTCCAGCCTAGAATTGGAATTTTCCCTTCAGCTTTTACCAGATCCTGGGTAATCCAATAATTAATTACCCTCCCTCATGCCTCACCTTCCACATTCCCAAAGAAAGCATCAGCGAAAGTGACATTTCCACAGAGGCATAGCCCATATCACCTTCTACAAAGTTCTGAAGTCGTTAATAGGTGGGCCAGATAATTGATTTCTCCTAAAAGTGGCCGAATGGTGCTCTGGCTGTAGAAAGCAGAGGTCAGAACACAATGGACAGTTTCTCAGGCATCAGCCAGTTGCCATAGGTGTTTAGGAAAGCAGGCGGCTGCCTTTGCTGGATGCTCTGGAAAAAGATCCAGGTGCAGGCGGGAGAAGAAAAGGAGCTGCACAGAAGACCCTCCAGATTAAGGCAAAAGTGAAGTAGACTTTCCCACCTCACATCCTCCTCACTGCTCCGCCTGAACCAGCACATCCTGTCCCGGACCCCAGGCGGTTGCAAAGAAAAGGCAGAAAGGGAGCAGCATCCCTGAGCCTGGTGTATGCTGGGATTGTAGTCCTGCATCCCGCAACCAAAGGGCTTTGAATGGTGACCAAACTACAACTCCCAGAGAGCCAGGCAAGGGCCCTCCCTATGCCTCCCTCCAGGGCTGCTCACCATCCACGCGCCCAGTGCATTCTGGGATTGTAGTCCTGCAGCCCTGCCACCAAAGGGCTGAGAGCTGTTAAGGGAATGCATCACCCTGAGCTGGTAAGGGAATACAACATTCTGGTTGCCTTGCAATGGCCCCGCCTTCTGCCCTCCCCTATGTGAAGGCAGGCAGTTTCACCTAGCTGACCCGAACCTGATTGTTCTGAAGCCTCTCCTTCCTGGGGAGTATGATTGTGGTCGAGGCGACTAATCTCACCCTGTAATTTGACCCCACATTTTCAGGAGATGCCAGCATTTGGCTTGTCTTGCCTGAAATTTGATTCCTCACAGACCAGCTAGCTTTCTTAGTTGACTCAGGGTTGCCGTGATTGTAGTTCCCCTCCTCGCCCTATCTATCCACCCTCCATCACCTTTCCCCTCCACCCTTCTTCGTATTCCATTTCATCTGCTCTACCCCTTTCATGCCCCTCTCCCACCTTGCACTTTTGGACATGGGCATATTGTCCCTCCATAGGAATGGAGCAAAAGGCCTATGGGCCTGGAAGTTCTCAAGCTTCTTGACAACCCAGACAGGAAGTTCCCTGGTGTTTGTTACTCTTGGTTCCTTGTCTAAAGTGAAAAATACCCAGTCCCTGGTAACCTTGCACTTCACAAGTTGCTCTCAGCACCCCAGAAACACCCCCACATGCCTAGGTTGGCAATATGGCTCATACCTGGGTCAGGCCTCTTAGAGGGATGCTCCTGTCTCTGTTAGAGAAAACACCACAAATGAAAAGGCCCTATTCCAGCTTCATATAGTAAGGCCCTATCCCAGCTTCATACAGTAAGGAAACTCAGCCACACAAAAAAGGAACTCCTACGCTGCTTTGGGGGCCACATCCACCACTTCTCATACTCCCATTAAGGCTGGTTCCCAGAACTTTAGTGTCCTACTGTGGATACCTTGGCCATAATTAACAGAGGCTAACAAGACTCACAGTGCCCGATGGTCCTTCTTAAAGCATTAGGAAAGTAGCTGCTGAAGTAATAATACACAGTCTACATTTCTGATCTGAATAAGGCTTCTTTGGAAATTCTTTTGACTTTATTTATTTATTTTTTTTATTTTTGAGACAGACTCTCACTCTGTGCCCTGGGTAGAGTGCTGTGGCATCACAGCTCACAGCAACTTCAAACTCTTGGGCTCAAGTGATCCCCTTGCCTCAGCCTCCCAAGTAGCTGGGACTACAGGTGCCTGCCACAAAGCCCAGCTAGTTTTTCTATATTTAGCAGTAGAGATGGGGTTTTGTCCTTGCTCAAGCTGATCTTGTACTTCTGAGCTCAGGCAATCCACCCACCCTGCCTTCCAAAGTGCTAGGAACCACGTCCAGGTTTGATATCCATTTTTAAATATCCAGTTAGAAACACTTTTAATAATTTGCTGTTAAAACTTAACTGCGATAATTCTCTTAATTCGTTTAGCTTCTCAGATTGAGCACTACACTACTACATGCTTCTGAAATAGGAGTTGGCACAGCCTCAATTCTGTTCAGGGAGGCTGCACAAGACCAGAATATCCATCGCATGTCTTTCTGGAGTGTTAGATGTCAAAAGGTGGAGAGATGCTGCAAGGAACCAGGCCAAGTAGAGTTAATGCAGAAACTTATTAGGAACATCTGAAAACAGTTGAGATGACACCAAAGATGGAAAATGGGAACCACACAGAATTAGGTTGAGGGGCCTCTTTTTTATTTTTAATATGGAACGCTTCACGAATTTGCGTGTCATCCTTGCACAGGGGCCATGCTAATCTTCTCTGTATCATTCCAATTTTTTAGTATATGTGCTGCCGAAGAGAGCACAGGATCCTCTTTTAAAGCAGTTCAAGGTGTGGCATAAGTGTAGCTCAGGAGGGCATGCCATGATAGAGATTAAAGATCATCTGCTGGCTGAGCACCTGCAGCTCAGCAGTTAGGGTGCTGGCCGCATACACCAAGGCAGGCTGGTTTGAACCCAGCCCAGGACCAGGCTAGCTAAATGACAATGACAACTGCAACAAAAAATAGCCAAGCATTGTGGTGGGCTCTTGTAGTCCCAGCTACCTGGGAGGCTGAGGCAAGAAAATCGCTAAGCCAGGAGTTTGAGACTGCTGTGACCTGTGACACTACAGCACTCTACCAAGGGTGACAATGACAATGGGAGATGGGACACTTTGTGATGATGGGCTATCCCAAAGCAACACGCTCCAAACATCTTCATTTGGGACATAAACTGTGCCAACAGAATGGTACTTTTGTTATATCTGAAGTGAGTAGAATAGAGAAATGCCAGCACACTGAGTCCAAATTAAGCAAGGGTCTTTTATTGAGTGGCCGAGCCGAGGGCAGGCTCATGCCTCAAATATCTCAACCCCTAGAAGCAGGGGTGGAAACCTTTTATAAGAAACTTTTGGTAGGAGAAGGGGAGTCCTTAATGCAAGCCAAATTTGACAAGAGCCAATACCTGGTAAGGGGAATGCTTATGGGGGAAATGAGGCTTCACAGGATTTTGCAGTTATCGCTAAACTTTCAGGTGAGCTTCCTATCTTAAAGGGGGAAGTGTTGAAAGCCATTATCAAGATGGAGTTAGGGCATAACATTCCCCACTGATCTTATGTCTGAGTCAAACCCTTGACTCTTTGTCTGAGTCTTACTTGCCTACCCCTACTTAACATGGGGGTCTGGGTTGTAGACATAACCAAAAATCAAAAGCTAAATCTAGTTGAGTTACATTTAAAGATGATGCATACCATTTAACATACTTAACAGAAGGCTTGGTGCCTGTAGCTCAGCGGCTAAGGCACCAGCCACATACTCTGGAGCTAGCGGGTTCAAATCCAGCTCAGGCCTGCTAAACAACACTGACAACTAGAACCAAAAAATAGCTGGGCATTGTGGCAGGCACCTGTAGTCCCAGTACTTGGGAGGCTGAGGCAAGAGAATCAGTTAAGCCCAAGAGTTTGAGGTTACTGTGAGCTGTGACGCCACAGCACTCTAGCCAGGTGACATAGTGAGACTCTGTCACAAAAAAGCAAACAAACAAAAAACATACTTAATAGAATAGAAAGCAAAGTTGTTACAGTGGATCCTTCAGTTGCGCAAGTGGCCCCACTGGTCTTAGAGTGGGATCCTGGGTGGCACAATTAACTATATTGGGCCAGTTTGTACAGGAAAGAAATCAAGATTTTAACAATCTTAGCTGGAGAGGATTTTCTCCTGGGACCACTGTCCAGTGGGTTCTGCTGTCTTTGGTCTTCTTCACCTGGGTATGGTGTATTTATGCTGACAAACCATTGATTCTCACAGCCATGGGAGTGGTGAGGATGACGGTGAAGGGACCCTTCCACTTTGAGGTGAGGCCTTCTTTTTGGAACGACTTAATGTTCAAAAAGATCTTCACACTGAAAAGCACTTTCAGAGTCCTTTTCGGTTCCCCTGCGGTCCCAGTAAGTATCTTGAATCTGGGGGCGATGTCCCTCTGGATCTGGGGATATTTTATTTTTTGACACAGTCTCACTATGTCACCCTAGGTAGAGTGCTGTGGTGTCACAGCTCACAGTAATCTCAAACTCTCGCGCTTCAGCGATTCTTTTGCCTCAGGTTCCCGAGTAGCTGGGACTACAAGCACCTCCCGGGCAGCGCCTGTGGCTCAAAGGAGTAGGACGCTGGCCCCATATGCAGAGGTGGCAGGTTCAAACCCAGCCCTGGCCAAAAAACTGCAAAAAAAAAAAAGCACCTCCCACAATGCCCAGCTATTTTTCTATTGCAGTTGTCATTATTGCTTAGTTGGCCCAGGCCAGATTCAAACCCGCACGCCTTGGAGTATGTGGCTGATGCCGTAACCACTGTGCTACGGATGCTTAGCCTAGAGATACTTTAAAAGAGTGTGGTTAGTCATGTCTGCTAACTGAGGGTACATGGGGGAACAGAAGGGGAGGTCTCCTATACATAATTTCGTAAGGAGTAAAACCTGCTCTATATGGAGTACACCTTGCTCTGAGAGTTGCTAAGGGCAGGAGCTCTGTCCACTTTCCACCAGTCTCACTAATGAGTTTGGTTAAAGTTTTAGGGTCCAGTTCATTCTTTCTACTTGTCCTAAGCTTTGGGACCATTAGGCACAATGGAGGTTCTACTGTACACCTAGGGCTTTACTAATTGCTTCAGTAAAACAGAAAGGAAAGCTGGCCCATTATCTGAGCCAATTGAAAGCTCTAGCCCAGGGTGATGCCTGTGGCTCAGTGGGTTGGATGCCGGCCCCATATACCGAGGGTGGTGGTATACCCAGTCCCAGATAGCTAAAATAGCAGTGACAAGTGCAACCAAAAAATAGCCAGACGTTGTGGCAGGCGCCTGTAGGCCCAGCTACTCAGGAGGCTGAGGCAAAAGAATTGCTTAAACCTAAGAGTTGGAGGTTGCTGTGAGCTGTGATGACACAGCACTCTACCAAGGGTGACAACGTAAGACAAGAAAGAGAGAGAGAGAGAGACAGGGAGGGAGGGAGGGAAAGAGGGAGGAAGGAAGGAAGGAAGAAAGGAAGGAAGGAAGGAAGGAAGGAAGGAAGGAAGGAAGGTCATATCTAGGAATAATCTCATTCAGATTTTGTGTCTGGTCAAACTTCAGTTGTGGCTGATCAAGCATTAGGCTCTGGTATTGGGTGAGTCTGGCATTTGACATCCAGTAACCAGTAGCCCCTGGAAGGAGGGTCTCTATTGCGTGAGGGGCTGTCAAAAATCAAGTCCTGTCCAAGAGTCAGTCCATCTGCCTCCTAGCAGAGGTGTGGCTGAGATGGCTCGTAAGCAGCCCAGCCACTAAGCAGCTACAGGGTCAAGGCACTTAGACAGATAAGCCACGGGCTGTTTCCATGGTACGAGAGTCTGGGTTAACACCCCTTTGGCAATGCCTCTGGGTTTCATGGACAAACAGGTGGAATGGCTTAGTGATGTCCAGTATAGCCAAAGCTGGGGCTGTTACAAGGGCCTGCTTCAGGGCTTTAAATGCCTGATCCTCTTGGTCTGTCCACAGGAGGGGCCCATCACCAGCAGTGGAAGCATACAAGGGTTTTGCAATTTCAGCAAAACCCTAGATCCTTAAATGACAGTAGTCCGCTGCCTCCAGTAATTCCTGGACTTGCCATTTTGTTGTAGGATGATGGGCAGCCAGTCCAGGGGGGTTGGATTCTGCCCATACTTGAGGAAAGTCTGCTTGTAGCTGGATTAATCCTGTGGGGACTGTGGTGGTTTCTGCTTCAGCCATAGGTATTTAGGAGGAGGTACTGTTCCAATAAAGGAGTGGACAAATGTAACTGGTAGACAGGGGGTCGGGGTGGGGCCTGGGTCTAATATTGTCACTTCCCTCTGGGGAGAATGAAATAGTGGCCCAGAGTTTCTGGAGCAGGTCTCTGCCCAGGAGGGGGTAAGGGTGATCTGGGATTATCAGGAACATATGGGTCACATACTTTTGTCCTAGGTTCACAGTCTGATGTCGAGTGACTAGACACATCAGGGTCGTCCCAGTGGCTCCTTGGATGGGGATCTTCTCATCGGGTAAAACTCCCATCAGCTCCTGTAAAACAGACTACTCCTTGGGTGGCTGATGTGGCTCAAGGAGTAGAGTGCTGGCCCCATATACCAGAAGTGGCAGGTTCAAACCTAGCCCCGGCCAAAAATTGAAAACAAAACAAAATAGACTACTCCCTCCCTTCCCCCCCTCCCGTGTCCACCAGGAATTTAATTTAGTGACCCCCCACTTCGGCTTGCACCATAGGCTCTCAGGGGCATACACGGAGAGAGCCCCAGCCCCTTCAGTCCGAGTCTCTGCCTTTCAGTAGTCAGTACCAGGGTCTTCTGCATGGGCTTACTGTCCACACCAAGCTCCGGGCATTTACTTCTCCAGTGGCCTCTCTTTTTGCTGTAGGCACACTGGTCTCTATCTAGCTTCAACCAGTGTGGGCAAGGGAGTCGCTGGTTTTCTCCTGTCCCTGACTCTTAGTTTCTTGTACTGTTTGCAATGCTGCTACAATCATCTTAGCTTGTCTGTGTGCGGTTTTCTCTGTCTTAGTAGTTTTGTGCTTTTCCTTTTCAACATCTGTTATCATAAACTTTTTAGGCAATTTCTAGCAGCTGGGAAATATTCATCCCAACAAATCCCTCTATCTTCTGTAATTTCTTCCTGATGTCTGGAGCTGACTGACAGACAAAGGTTAAATTCACTGCCCTGGCATTTTCTGTGGCCAAGGGGTCAAACTAGGCGTAGATTCAGAAGGACTCTCAGTTGCTCCAAATATGCCCTGGGCAACTCCTCTAGGCCCTGGACCACCTCAGTTGTTTTTGATAAATTTATAGGTTTTTGGGTTACTGCCCATAGGCTAATTAAAAGAGACCAGTAAAAAGGTTCTAGAGCCTGGGATCCTGCTGAGGTATTGGGGTCCCAATCCAGCCATTCCACCAGAAAAACTCTATTAAACTCCCTTTGCCCTTCTTCCCCAGTATCACCAAAACTGGCCAACGTGACTTTTCTAGCTTCAGTTTGAACCCTGTTGAAAAGGGACATAGACAAGAAAGGGACAGACACCTCTTCCTGCTCCCGAAGAAGGGGAGGATCCAGGCCTCTCTTTTAGACTTGGGGTTCATGCGAGACCAGAGGTGAGATGCTGGGGAGTGGAAGGCTCTAATGGGGACTGCTGAGGGTATTTCTTCCCCCGAAGAGACTGTGGGAGAGGATAGCCCTCCTATGTTGTAAGGAGGAGGCAATTCTTCTTCCCCTGATGGGCAAGGACTGGTGGGTCTGCTGACCCTTTCACGGTTGGGGACTGGAAAGAAGGACTGCAGAATGAGATCTCACAATTCAACAAACAAAAATAGACACATTGCTGGGACAAACAAAATGACTCGTAATACACACAATTCTCAAAAAGCAAGTTACTATAAACATATATACAAGTCTAAAGTGCACATCTGAGGCTGAGGCTCCCCACCAGTGTCCTGGTGCTTCTAGGGGATTGCACTACCAACACATGTGTCTCTGAGAGTCCCAGACAGACCAGGCTCCCCTGAGGCTCCTGTCTTACAGGTTTACTGACTACCCCCTTTCACCTGCTCCTCCATGTCCAAGCTTTCCTGAGGCCAAAAGACCAAAGCTCTGACAGGCTGGGCTCCCCTGAGGCTCCTGCCTTAACAGACAGGCCAGGTTTACTGAGGCTCCTGGCCAGTGGTCTCCCCTCAGAGGTCCCTCAAACAAACACCACACACAATTCCAAACAAAAGCGACAAACTAAAGTGTGCATCTGAGGCTGAGGCTTCACACCAGTGTCCTGGTGTTTCTAGGGATGGGTTGCACTACCGACACACACGTCTCTGAAAGTCCCAGACAGGCCAGGCTTCCCTGAGGCTCCTGCCTTAACAGACAGGCCAGGTTTCCTGAGGCTCCTGTCTTATAGGCTTCTGGCCCTGAGGATCCCTTTCCACCTGTGCCTCTGTGCCCAGGTTTCCCCAAGGCCAAAAAAGACCAAAGCACTGGCATCTCAATGGCACTAGCGTCCTACTGTCTCTGACAGGCCAGGGAAACCCCTGAGGCTCCTATACAGTGGTCTCCCCTCGGAGGTCCCTAATGGCCCTTCTGAAGAAAAAAAATTTTCAGATAAACACCATGGACAATTACCTCTTGAGGGTAAGTTGGAGGAACTGAATTTGGGTGAGGAATTAGAAGGAGTCCCTCTGAAGCCCTTAGGAGTTCAAGAATTACAGGGCCCTGAAACTTCTCAGGGGAGCCTCCCCTATAATTCCTGTCCTCTCTGAGGGACAGAGAGGCTGACCCGCTGGATGGTGAATTTTGCTGAGGCCTCCAAATGGTATACCTGAAGCAAGTGGAATAGAGAATCGCCAGCACTCTGAGTCCAAATTAAGCAAGAGCCCTTTATTGATCAGCCAGCCCAAGAGTGGGCTCACCCCTCAAAGTCTCTCGATCCCTAGAAGCAGGGGTGGAAACCTTTTATAAGGGACTTTTGGTAGGTGAGGGAGGGTTCCTTAATGCAAACAGAATTTGACAAGAGCCAACACCTGGTAAGGGGAGTACTTACAGGGGGAGCTGAGGCTTCACAGGATTTTGCAGTTATTGCTAAACTCTTTCAACTAAGTGTTCTGTCTTAAAGGGGGAGTGTTGAAAGCCCTTAGCAAGATGGAGTTAGGGCACACCACTTTCTCAAATGCATGTACATGTCTCACCCAACCAGTATTTCAGATGAAACCTCACTTTTATCAGTCTAACTTGATATATGTCCTTCATGTAGCCTTATTGAAATCCTGTTTTACATTTCCAGGATCTACTATAGTTGTAGAATCATGTTAAGAGTTGAGTATAGCCCAGGTTGCTCACGCCTGTAATTGTAGCACTCTGGAAGGTCAAGGCAGGTGGATCACCTGAGCTCACAGGTTCGAGAGTAGCCTGAGCAAAAAGCAAGACCCCATTTCTAAACATAGCCAGGCATTATGGAGGGCACCTATAGTCTTAGCTACTCGGGAGGCTGAGGCAAGAGAATTGCTTGAGCCCAAGAGTCTGAGGTTGCTGTGAGCTGTGATACTATAGCAATCTACTGAGGGCACAAATGAGACTCTGTCTCAAAAAAAAAAAAAAAAAAAAAGTTGAGTATAGTCCTAAGATGCCATTAACCAACCATGTACTTTAAGGCATTTACTTAAATATTTTGCCCTCAGCCTTCAGAGGGAAGATGTTTCTTCTGATACTGATTTTAGACATCTGACCTCCAAAACTTTAAGAGAATAAATGGTGTGTAGTTTTAAGCCATGAAATTTGTGGCAAGTTATTACAGCAGCAATAGAGAACCTAGATATCCTCTTTGCCAGGTTTACTTGCTTTAAAAAACCTGGGTTTGACATTATGTCCACTCTTCCTACATCACCAGTATGTATGTGCAATTAAAATCCATCTTTATGACTGGGTGGAGTGGCTCACACCTGTAATCCTAACACTCTGGGAGGCTGAGGCGGTTGGATCCCTTGAGCTCAGGAGTTGGAAACCAGCCTGAGCTAGAAGGAGACCCTGTCTCTAAAAATAGCCAAGCATTGTGTCAGGTGCCTATAGTCCCAGCTACTTGGAAGGCTGAGGCAAGTGGATCACTTGACCCTAAGTGTTTGTAGTTGCTGTGAGCTATGCACCAGGGCACTCTACCAAGGGTAACAGAATGAGACTGTGTCTCAAAAAAAAAAAAAAAAAAAAGTTCATCTTTACTTTAAATCAGAAGTTATTATTATTTTTTGTAGAGACAGTCTCACTTTGTCACCCTCAGTAGAGTGCTGTGGCGTCACAGCTCACAGCAACCTCCAGCTCTTGGGCTTAGGTGCTTCTCTTGCCTCCACCCCTCCCGAGTAGCTGGGACTACAGGTGCCTGCCACACACCTGGCTATATTTTTGTTGCAGTTTGGCTGGGACTGGGTTTGAACCTGCCACCCTAAGTATATGGGGCTGGCGCCCTACTCACTGAGCCACAGGCACTGCCCCTAAATCAGAAATATTATTAACATATTTATATCTTTAACTACCACATACTAAAAAATTGAAGTAAAATGATTCAGAACAAATTATCTGGCTTACATTTCAAAGAAAAAGGAGATCGGGCATGATAGATTCACCTGAGCTCAGGAGTTGGAGACCAGCCTGAGCAAAAGCTGTACCCAGTCTCTAGTAAAAATAGAAAAACTAGGTTGGGCACGGTGGCTCACACCTGTAATCCTAGCACTCTGGGAGACTGAGATGGGTGGATTGCCTGAGCTCACAAGTTTGAGACCACCCTTAGCAAGAGTGAGACCTCGTCTCTAAAAATAGCCATGTGTTGTGGTGGGTGCCTGTAGTCCCAGCTACTCAGAAGGCTGAGGCAAGAGAATCATTGGAGCCCAGGAGTTTGAGGTTGTTGTGAGCTGTGATGCCATGGCACTCTACCAAGGGTGACAAAATAAGACTGTGTCTCAAAAAAAAAAAGGAAAACAAGCCAGGTATTGTGGCAGACACCTGTAGTCCCAGCTACTGGGGAAGCCGAGGCAAGGGCATCTCTTGAGCCCAAGAGTTTGTGTTTGCTGTGAGCTAGGATGTCACTGCACTCTACCCAGGGCACAAAGTGAGACTCTGTCTCAAAAAACAAAATAAAACAAAACAAAAAAGGAAAAAGGTAAGGTTCAAGGTGCTGTGATGACATTTTGTCCTAATGCTACAAGGTAATCACCATCTGCCTAGAGATTAAGTGCATTTGTTTGTTTGTTTTGAGACAGAGTTTCACTTTGTCACTGTTGGTAGAGTGCTATACCATCATAGCTCACAGCAACTTCAAACTCTTGGACTCAAATGATTCTCTTGCCTCAGCTTCTGCAGTAGCTCCGACTACAGAGGCCCGACTACCTCCACAAGGCCCTGGCTATTTTTAGAGATGGGGTCTTGCTCTGGCTTAGACTGGTCTGGAATTTCTGAGCTCCAGCAAGCCATCCACCTCAGCCTCCCAGAGTGCTAGGATTACAGGCATGAGCCAACCTGCTGGGCCTGGGATTAAATTTAATAAATAACAAAGTACATGCAGATATTTACAACAGTTTTAAAGACAGAGGTCCTATTTGTGTAGTCCCAGTAATAATAACAAATATGTGTGGACATGACGTGTTTATAAATTATTGGGTGTAGTTGTTTTGAAAGTAGAGTTCACTCTCAATTAAAAAAAAAAAAAAAGGGCGATGCCTGTGGCTCAAAGGGTTAGGGCACCAGCCCCATATGCAGGAGGTGGCAGGTTTAAACCCAGCCCCAGCCAAAAAATGCAAAAAAATAAAAAAAATAAAAAAATAAAAAAAAAGCCCTGCTGTTCCTTAGAATGTGCTTTAAGTCAAATGTGGACTGGAATTACTTGCTGTCAATGCATAGCCACTGCTCTTTGCCATTTATTATCAGGAACTCTAACTCTCCATCTTCTTCCACTTCCAAGCTTTTTTTTTTTTTTTTTTTTTTTTTTTTGAGACAAAGTCTCAAACTGTCATCCTGGGTAGAGTGCCGTGGTGTCACACCTCATAGCAACCTCCAACTCTTGGGCTTAAGCAATTCTCTTGCCTCAGCCTTCCAAGTAGCTGGGACTACAGGCACCGTCCACAATGCCTGGCTATTTTTTTTTTTTTTTGGTTGTAGTTGTCATTGTTGTTTGGCAGGCCTGGGCTGGATTCGAACACGTCAGCTCCAGTGTATGTGGCTGGTGCCGTAGCCGCTTGAGCTACAGGTGCCAAGCCCCCACTTCCACTATTTCTTGGCCATTCTTAATAATTCTCTAGGTGGTGATTTTTTGCCATTAACTAGTTCTGTGAAGTCTACATGGACTTGAACCTGCCTTTCCCACCACCACTACCACCGGACATGGAAAAGGAAGAAAGGCTCTCATTTCCCAGGGAACCCAAGGAGGTAAATCCTGTATCAAAAGAAAAACCACCCCCAAAGGCTGGAAATTCACTGAAGGTGAAGTCAAAGGGTGCAAACTCTCTGATTCTGCTTCCTCATGAGCTCCTCCAATTCCCCCAAATTTTCTCAAGTGGGTCTCTGAAGACTTCAAATGCAAATGGATCCCAGCCACTCCCTGAAGACATCAGCCTAGTAGCAGAAGGTGAAAAGATGGGGTCCTCAAAGGGCCTCCCCACCATCCTCCATGCCACCACCATCCATGCTGGCCTTTTCATAGATGTCTTATTTCTTGGTGTCAAACAACACCTCACAGGCCTTGGCCACCAGTTTGAATTGCTCTGCTTTCTCCTCACTGTTAGGAAGGCTGCCTGCCACTGGAGCGCCAGCTTGCAGTATGCCTTCTTGTTGGCTTTCAAGCAGGCCTGGTTGGCATGCCCAGCACCTCATAGTAGTCCACTATGTTGGGGCCAACACAGCCTGCTGGCCACAGTGCCCGACTGGGGCAGATGGCAGCCCCAGAGAACAGGCCCAGCCTGAGCATTCCGGCCCCATCTCTCTATAGTTTGACCTTTGGCTTAATTCATTGATTTTTTGGCCCAGATGGCTACCTCACTAAAAATGGCCATGCTTATGCTAAGGGGGTATCTAAGGTTTCAGGATCTCTTTCCCACATGTAGCATCAGTTTTTCAGCAAGATTCGGAAGAAACACATTTAAGTGATTTCCAAGGTGAGAGATTAAAACTTTTAAACAAGGCCGGAAAGTCATCTTTCTTAAATAATTGTCAGTAGTATGTGCCTGATATATCAGAGTTTTCTAAGAAAAGAACTCTAAGGATGATGTATTTTCCATGTCTATAAAGAGTAAAAACCTTAATTATAAAAAGTCAAGTCTGGGCTCAGTGGCTCTCACCTGTAGTCCTAGCATTCTGGGAGGCCGAGGGGGATGGATTGCCTGAGCTCACAGGTTTGAGACCAACCTGAGCAAGACTAAGACTCACACTAAAAATAGCTGAGTGTTGTGGCTGGCACCTGTGGTCCCAGCTGCTTGGGAGGCTGAAACAAGAGAATCGCTTAAGCCCAAGAGTTTGAGGTTGCTGTGAGCTATGATGCCATGGCCTTCTCACTCTACTGAGGGCAGCAAAGTGACATTCTGTCCCCCCCCCCAAAAAAAAAGTCCATTAAAACCTCTGCCCTGTGGGTACCTATACTCCCAACTACTTGAGAGGCTGACACAAGAGGATCACTTGAGCCTAGAAATTGGAGGCTACAGCGATATAATATCACACCCCTGCACTTTCAGCCAGCGTTATACCGCAAGATTCCATCTCAAAGAAAAAAAAAAGAGAGAGAGAGAGAGAAGGAAACAGAAATAAAAAGAAAACTCTGTTCTGCCATTTTCCTAAATCACAATATGGGCTTGGTATGATTATATTTGTACTTTTGTGTGTGTGTGTGTGTGTGGGGGGGGTTATTGCCATTTTGGATACAACAAAGTATGCTTTTAAATGATTTTCGAAAGCTTTCAGCAATTTTTTTTTTTTGAGTCAGAGTCTACGTCTATGTCTACCCAGACTATGTCGCCCTGGGTAGAGTGCCATGGGTCACAGCTCCCAGCAACCTCAAACTCTTGGGCTTGAGCAATTCTCTTGCCTCAGCCTCCAAAGTAGCTGGGACTACAGGCGCCTGCCACAACACCTGGCTATTTTTTGTTGCAGTTGTCATTGTTGTGTAGCTGGCGCAGGCCGGTTTTGAACCTGCCAGGGCACTTTACTGAGGTTGACAAATTGAGATTTTTTAAAAAAAAACACAGAAAACAAAAACAGTCTTAAACCTTTAAAAAGAATTGTTTTGGGCGGTGCCTGTGTCTCAGTGGGTAGGGCGCTGGACCCACATACTGAGGGTGGCGTGTTCAAACCCTGCCCCAGCCAAACTACAACAAAAAATAGCTGAGCATTGTGGCAGGCTCCTGTGGTCCCAGCTAGTCGGGAGGCTGAGGCAAAAGAATCTCCTAAGCCCAGGAGTTAGAGGTTGCTGTGAGCTGTGCGATGCCACGGCACTCTACTGAGGGTGATAAAGTGAGACTCTGTCTCTACAAAAGAAAATTTTTAAAAATTATTTTATTAATGAAAACAAATTAACCTTTAGTCAAAATACAGCATTTTAAAGTCCACTTTTATGCTCTTTTTTTTTTTGTTTGTTTGCAGTTTTTGGCTGGGGCTGGGTTTGAACCTGCCACCTCCGGCATATGGGGCTGGCACCCTACTCCCTTGAGCCATTGGCGTTGCCCAAAACTTTTTTTTTTTTTCAATAGTCTCACTGTTATCACAGTGGATTGCCATGCCATCAGTCTAGCTCACAGCAACCTCAAGCACCTGGGTTTTAGTGAGCCTCCTGAATCAGCCTCCCAAGTAGCTACAACTACATGCACCTGCCACAATACCAGGCTAATTCTTTTATTTGTAGTAGAAATGTGGTCTTGCTCATGCTCAGGCTGGTCTTAAACTCCTGAGCTCAAGGAATTCTCCCACCTTGGCATCCCAAAGTGCTGGAATTACATGCGTGCGCTACCACAGCCAGCCCACTATATGCTGTTTGGTCACAAGCACTCAGTAAACATTACATTTTGTATACCATAGTATTATACTTACTTTAATATTACAGATTGAGGTCAATTATTTACCAACATTGGCTTAAGTAAACTTTACATACAACCTTCCTGATGTTTTCATTTTCCTCTGCCATTGGTGAAAATTTTTTATTTCTATAACATTAAATAGCATTCAAGAATTCTATATACTCTGTCAGATCAAATAATATTTGAGTTCTATTTCATACTACTATAAGTATATGATGATGTTTTAACTATTTGGCTGGTTTTTAATACTTAAGGAGAAATTGGTAAAATTGCTTCTTTTGAAAATTTACTAAAAGAATGTTTCTTCCATATGTTGATATAGAATAAAAATGACCTGATTATATTCTGTATGCTTACATGCATTATTTCATGATTGAAAAAAAAAAAGGAATCTTTTAAAAAATTTCTCAATATATTGTACATTTGGCATTAAAGTTTTATGGAGATTGGATTAAAGATGGCGGCCGAGTAACAGCTTCCCTGTAACTGGGTACAGCGAGTCTGGGGAGACAAGACTCCAGGCATCTCTGGCTGGTGGGATCTGCCTATGATCATCCCTTTGAGGATACAGGAACCCAGCAAGGGACTTCTGGACCTCAGGAGGACGACAAAAACAGTGGAAAACTGGCAAGTGGGTGTGTGTGTTCGATCAACCTAATCATGCTGGCAACCATGAATACAAGCAGCAGTGAGACTGCAAACCGTAAAGGCCTTACCTGTGAACTGTTTTGGTGTTCTTGGACTTGGCACTCAGTTGAGCTGCCTTGGGAAGAGCTTGAGCAGGAGTGTGGAGAACGTTGGGCATTGTCTGGGACCCCAGAATGAGCCACTGAGCTGGGCAAAGTAAGCCATTGTGAAAGAACTGCTCTGGCAAGCTCCCCC